>VVHJ01044472.1:28198-59145 GCA_015107715.1 Tylochromis polylepis | reverse complement strand
TTCCGCCCCCCCCCCTTTTTTTTTCTCCCTCTCTTTTTTTTTTTTTTTTTTTTTTAAAGGTGGCCGTGAAGGATGCGAGGCTGAGCACAGCTTTCTAGCCCTCCGCGTTCTTGTTTCAACGCAAACTCCAAACACTTCCAGCCCCACGCTGGTGTGGATTTAATTACGTGTGTGGGCGGACCCTGATCCCAGATGTCACTTTTGATTGGTCGGGAAGCCTCAGATTTCAATTCTATTTGTCAGTTCGCCATCAATGCGTTAGATCTCTGCCTATGAAGTTTGCTGTCCCCGCCCCCAAATTCATAACTCACTTTAGCTTATTTTTGATGTTAAATTCGTGTTTTAAAAGCAAATTTAAGGTAAGCTGTAGCTATACCTTGACACTTGAATCAGCATACTTTAATGCTGCTGTAGTTTACATGTATTAAAGGGCCATGCCGGCGTCTTTTCTGGCCCAGCTAGTAAACATTACTTGTGTAGAAAGATCTACAGAGCACCCTCTTAATTAAGAGCAACATTTGATTGTTATTACTCCTGCTGTTGTAAAAATACGGCCATTGATTCAAATATTTACCAGCATAAAAGCTGAAAAGAAAATGCGTTAAAGTACTTAGAGTCATTGCAGCACTAATATATCCACAGCTCCCAAAAAATAAAACTAGCTCGTTAAAGAAAGAAAATAATTGCCTCCAAGGGAAGTAGAAATATAAAATAACACAAAATGGAAATAATCATGTAAAGTAGGCCTATGAGAGGGCCACTGAAATGTACATAGTTATTTCTCACCCCTCCAAATTATGTAAATTTTATTGTAGTTTTCATTATACTTTGAATAATGTCACTGCAGAGCAGCTCCACCTTCAGATGCAAAGAGAAATTAAGAGCAAACATGCAGTCATTTACACTGTAAATATAAAAAGTACTATATATTAAAACTACTAAAGACAGCGCTGTAAGTGCTATTAAGTGGTAAGCACTGAGACAGTCAGTGGCTGATTTTTGGGGGTACAGGAAAGATTGTTGCAGACTTCAGACCGGTTGGGATGAGGGCTTGTGATGGCTGATCTGCACGTGCTTGTTTGCACTTTCCCAGGAATCCTGTTGGGATCAGCGGCCTTCCTTGTGTTCACTGACCTGAGCACCAGCCTCATTTGATGTTGCTGTAAGGTAACTGCCTGGGCTCTGGAGTCTAAAGGGGCTGAGAGGATGAGACTGAGTGCTGCTGTGAGGCCTCAAAGCCTCTGTAGCTAGTGTATGAGGTGATCTTCCATCTTCCTCTTTTATCCTGCTCTTCAGCTCAGCTCTAGCAGGATTGTACAGAGCTCTGCAACCTGATTTGACAGTCAGAGCCGCGATCTCTGAGGACGATCCCGAGCTTCCCCGTAACCCAGGTTTTCTGGCAGCGGTATTCTCAGCACAGTACTTGATGCAGAACAGAACAAACGTGTGTTCAGCTGATGTTCAAATATGTCCCAAACAGTGTGTTCAAAACAGTCCAGTAGTTATGAGAGGACTTCCTGAGGTCGGGTTTGATAGTCTTCAATTGTCTTCAGTTGTGGCTTTGGGGTTTTTTTTCGTCTCCTGAGAGGGGTGTAAGCAGGAGTGAGGAGAAGAGAGAGGTGGTCTGACTGGGCTGAATGGGGGAGGGGTATGGCTTTATATGAATGCTTGATATTTGAATAAACACGATCAAGTGTATTTTCTGCCCTAATCAGGCAGTACACACGTTAAATGAATCCAAGAAGTACCGAGTTGAGGTTTATCTGATGCCATCAGAGTGAAGCTGTTGTCTGTTTTGCAGGAATTCAAGAGCTTCTGCTAAACCCTGGGATCAGGTGGAATGCAGACAGCAGCGACAATCACCACTGCTCGCTCTCTTGGAAGAAAAAATGGCTGGTATTTAGCTGAGAGAAACTGTAGCTCAGGAGAGCTGAGGTTGTCTAAGATCATGCTATTATTTGATCAGTCATTATGCACGCATGTTATTTTGACATATTTGTCTTCCCCTCCACTGGTTTGCATTCACTGCAGTACAACAATAAAATAATATTGCTGTAACATGCTTGATTTCATTAATTTATTATATGTAAACATCATAAACCTCATGCGAATTTGCTAGTTTCTTTCTTACAGCAGCACTTCTGTAGGGTCTACTCTGCATTAGCACTTGCCAATACTGTTATCTGACAAAAAAAGAAAGACTTGGCTAATTAAACCAAACTTTCAAGACATTGTTTTTAAATACCCACAATGTAAAAAAAAAAATGCATCCTCACCAATGAATGAATAAGCATAGGAGAAATATAAGCAAATTCCAACAGTGCGACGTGGTTTGCAGAGCTCTTAGCCATGGTATAAAGTCCATGTTATTGGTATTAAATGGGCTAGAACATGCAAACTCCCCTTGGAGCGGTCATCTAAATATTTCATCATCAGCTTCATACGTTTGTTTATTTGTAGACTAATTTTGCCTTCATGCAATCCTGAAGCCCAGCTGGGTGTGTGTGCACCATCTGGGTGGACTGTGAAGTGGTTAAGGGTGGTGTGCGTGCATATGTGTGTGTGCATATGAGACAGTGTGCATTGTGGAAGATAAATATCCTGACTGTGTAAAAAGGGAGTGCCGATGGTGGGAGAGAAGAAGAGGGCTGAGATAACAAAACGCCACTTTTAGAAGCCAGACCAGTGTAAGACTCGCCGTCTGACACCCTCAGCAAAAGCTAACTGTCCTGAAACATGCGTGTCTTACACGGGACCCTGTCCCCGTGGTTAGATAACACATTTGCTTGCCGGGACACCAGAATTTGACCAAGAGGGCTTTATCACAGAAAGATGAAGTGTTAAACCATGTGTTTGGCAACGTGCTCATCTGTCTAGTATAAATTGCAGCCAGCAATTAATGTCACTCTCACAAAACCACCAAAGACAAAGACAAATAACTAAACACAGCTTAGCACCACCCCACAGGCATCCATTCATTTACAGCCTGGGAGTTAATTGGACAGTATGTCGACCTGGAATGCATCTCCCACGTAATGCTTTTCCAACATTTACCAAAGGACTCCCAGCTCCTGTTTGCTCAGCTCTGTGTATTTGTCTGTGTTAATGAATAAATGAGCCTAACCTCTGACCTCATGTGAGCTATCTCAAACTCATTTAAAGAGAGGCGATGTCATGCTTCACAAAGTTAGGTCACAAAGGGAAGACATGAAAACAAAGAGTGACCCAGGCCAAAGGGGAAAGAGGGTGATGGCAGGCAGGCATCTTGGCCCTACAGTAAAATAATCAGCTGGGATATCAGCTTATCATGTGGAGGGAGTGACATCTGTATGGAAAAGAAAGTACACCAATTTTTCCAATTCTAATTCAAAACAAGCCAGAATCATCACCCCTCCACCACTGTGTTTAACAGTTGGTATGAGGTGTTTGTGCTGATATGCTGCGTTTGGTTTTCACTAAACGTGCCAGTGTGCATTGCGGCCAAACATCTCCACTTTGGTCTCATCGGTTCAAAGGACATTGCTCCAGGTCTTGTGGTTTGTTCAGATGCAACTTTGCAAACCAGGAGAAAATGACTATCTTTATAGAAAAAAGAAGCTTTCTCCTGGAAACCCTTCCAAACAAGCCATACTTGTTCAGTCTTTTTCTAATTTTACTGTCATGAACTTTAACATTATCATGCAAACTGAGGACAGTAGAGTCTGAGCTGTACCTCTGTGGGTTTTTTTGCAGTTTCTCTGACCAAGGGGTGAATTTGTCGGCACGTCCACCCCCGGGAAGATTGTGACATCGTGTTAAAACACGACCTGAATACTCGTGACCAGCAAACTGCAGCAGAGGTGTTCACACTTGCTGATGATGAGTTAATGAAGTGCATTTAATTAGCACCTGTCTGCCACCTACCCTCTTAATTCCTCTGGAAAGCTGGTAAATCATGAGGGTGTATTCAGTTTTTCACATGTCGCTTCTGCATTTCAGTTGTTTACCTCTGTGTGGCAGTTGGTATTGAAGGAAAATGGAGGAGGTGCCTTAGTTAGCAGTTTTGTGCATATGTACAATCAACTACAGGGGGTTACAGATGTGTTTTGTGAGCTGGGATCAGCTGCGTAGGTGGAGGAACACTGACCTGTGCACCTTTGGAAGTGAAGGTGGCGAGGGCATAGATTGATGTACCAGAGCACCAGTGATCCACTAGCTGCTCCAAACATGGAGTATTGCTTTGATTTGTTGGAGGTTTATTCATGTGTGTGGTCCATCCTGGCAAGTGAACCTGTATGGACAATGGTTCCTCCCCTTGGGATGGACTAGGCATTTTTTTTCATTCTTTTTCTCTTTTTTGTTTTTCTGTCCATTTATTAAATATATTCTTGCTTCCCCATCACAAATGCTATTGATTTTACCCACCTTGTTCTTTGTTTTTGATGGGCTACAGTAAAACTAATTAGGTGTAGAACTCATTAATGGTGTCTGATCACTTAGTGTGCTTTTGATTGGTTGCAGTGAAATGGTTCTTGGGCTGTTGTTGAGATCAGGGAGTGACTGAGTGTGAAATTAAGATTTCTTTTCCTTAATCTTCATTGAAAAAAGTTTTTTGTTTTTACTAGTAACCTTTTGTGGGTTTAATATGAGGTTGTATATACCTAATTTTAAGACCCGCTAAGGACCAGATTCTTTTTTTTAATGTCCTGATATGTACTTTCTTTTTCCACATTTTGTGTCTGAGTATTAAAACAACAACAAAAAATATGCCAAAATCATCATGTCACTGGATCAGTATAGTCTAAATGTGGTCAGATCGTGGACAATATGTCCAGGAAAGTTTAGGCAACATGATAACATGACGTCCAGATTTTATCAGAGATCAGATTTATCAACCTTATGGTAGTCTAAGGAGCTTGGAAAGAAAAGCGTCTGGACTTCTTTAAATTTCTTGAAGACGTTTCACCTCTCATCCGAGAAGCTTCTCCAGTTCAATGAGCAAATGGTGGAGAGTCCCAGATTTAAAGCCTTATGGGAGTGTCCCCAAGAGGGTCATGGACCCCCTGTGGATCCTCTACCTAATCACACGAGCCCAGGTGTGAAAACGGGTGTGGGTCTCAATCAGCCAAGGTTTCGGGTGAACCCATTGTGAAACCTGGCCCCACCTTATCATGTGAATACTTGAGGTCAAATGACCCAGGATGTGAGTGGGCATTAAGGCGTCTGGGAAGGGATCTCAAAACTGGATTATAGATAGCAGACAGTTGGTGTCGTAAACCACCTCCTCTGTTCAAAGATGGTCGTTCACAGTGGACATAAATGGCTTCTTTCACTCCTCGCTCAAACCATCTGTCTTCTCTGTCCAAAATGCGAACATTGGCATCTTCGAAAGAGTGACTTTTGTCCTTTAGATGCAGATGGACAGCTGAGTCTTGTCCTATCGAGGTGGCTCTTCCATGCTGTGCATTGTGTTTCACAATGGGTTCACCCGAAACCTTGGCTGATTGAGACCCACACCCGTTTTCCCACCTGGGCTCGTGTGATTAGGTAGAGGATCCACAGGGGGTCCATGACCCTCTTGGGGACACTCCCATAAGGCTTTAAATCTGGGACTCTCCACCATTTGCTCTTTGAACTGAAGAAGCTTCTCGGATGAGAGGTGAAACGTCTTCAAGAAACTTAGAGAAGTCCAGACGCTTTTCTTTCCAAGCTCCTTAGACTACCATGACCTGGATGACTGAGAACCTTCACAGACAACCTTATGGTGCTACAAAATATTTGGGAGAACTCAAAAGTTAATAGAACAATTCATGCAAAAGTACATAGTAATTATATAAATATCAGGGGCTAATGTACAACAGTGTGATAGATAATCCTAGTGCCTTGATTAATGTCTGTACAAAATGCTTTGACAGTCCATCTAATAGATTTTAGGATTCTTCACTCAACATTTAAAACTCTGACCTGTTGGTGGCACAACAGGAAGGATCCCCGAGGATTACCTGTACTCCCTAGAGGAACTAGTCTCATAAAATAGGATGAGCTGTTGAGATACTGAGAGATTTCAGCCTGGATCAAAGCGGAAGACAGGCTGACAGGGGCATGGCATATCCATTAAATACATAAGCACATTTAATTTTTCAAAAAAGGCAGTTTTATTGCAGTTTTAAACATTTCCCAACTCATTAAAAAGCAATTTACACAAATGCAACTGACACAGGTGAGTATGTCATGGACGTAACTGTAACAGAAAAGGAAAGCTCACAGAAAGAAAAAAAAGGCATACGCATGTTGCACAGTCACTATTTCTCTCCTGCTCAAACTATTCTATCAAGCCAGGTTTGTAGAAAAAGACAAGGACAACACTCATTCTGCATAGTCACAATAAACTCTGCGTTTGTATACAACAGATTTCTGGGTTGTTTTTTTTAAATGATCACACTGTGGCGTCTCCACAAACCTCTGTAGCCTGACATGTGTGTCTAACCTAGCGTATGATTGAATAAGGTCTAAACTGTCATTGATTCTTATACCATAAAGTAGCTTCTGTTATTTATTTTTTAAACAATCTTCATCATAAACCATCTGACTCACTACATTAAAAGCTTCCGTTCTAAACTCTTTTCATGCTCCTGTAACAGTATATAATAGGGCTGTTTCCCCATAAGGTTATAACAGCTCACCCATCCTGTCAGTGTTATTCAACAGGCAGAGTAAGATAGGCTGACAGACTGATAAGATGCAGACAAAAGGACAGCGACACACAGAACGACCCTACAGTGAGTTTCGATGAATGTGACCGGTTCAGATAGCTGTAAGTGAAGGAAGGTCAGACCTAAACCGGCTGCTTTACAGTGCAGGAGACTTAATGATGTCAAAACAATGAAAGGCAATGACGCTGAAGGAGGCCATGAGGCAGTATGGCAGCTGCTCCTGCATCTTTGCTGTACAGGCCCAGAGAGCGGGCAGGCTGCTCTTCCACAACAGGTGTAAGCTGAGAGAGTGCTGGGTTGTAAAAGTAAAGGGACTCAAGTCTGTCAAGCATCTGTCTGCCCACTGAGAACAGTCGTTTTATTTTCACGTCGGAGCGTCTTAATGTTTTTTGGCAGTGTTTCTTTGGCGCCCCCTAGCTGGGAGAGAGGGCAGGACTGTTCTCTGTGCTGATGTTAACCAGGCACTCGCTGGACTTCAGGCTAGTCAGAGATTTGCAGCTTGGGAAGGATGCCAAGGACCCACACAGGCCCATCATGGAGGGGGTGTAGTCCTTTTCTGGGAGGGTGGGACAAACATAGAACAGAAGGGTCAGTTTAACTGAACACAAATGTTTAACCGCTTGTGTGTCTGAGCTGTCACCTGTGCACCAGGCCCTCCCATTCTGTTTCTCCTGAGTCCTCTGAGAGTCAGAATCCAGGCTGACCTCCACTGATAGCAGCTCTGTGCTCGGAAAACTCCTCCTGAAAGAGAAAACAAGGCAAATGTTTATATATGGCTCAAACGTAGGTTCAAATTTTGAATTAAAAAATGTAAATGTTTTCTTTACAGGTATACGTGGACACAACTATACCATCTGATTTTTGCTTGTCATTTACACAAACTGCAAAGTGCTGTCTGATCTTTGATGGAACGATATTATACACTCACCAGCCACTTCATTAAGTGCACCTGTTCAACTGCTAATCAACACAATGATCTTATTACCCAATCACATGCCAGCAAGTCCATTTAAGCATGTACACATGATCAAAACAATCTGCTGAAGTTCAAACTGAGCACGAGAATGAGGAAGAAAGGCGATTTAAATGACTTTGAATGTGGCACTCTTCATGCCAGAGTATTTCAGAAACTGCTGATTTGCTGGGATTTTCCCACACAACTAGGGCTATGCGATATGTCGATCTTATAACCCGATAAGATCACTGATAATGATATATACCACAATATAGTGCATTTTCTGTAAATTTAGTGAATAGTTTATATAATCAGCCCATTGAAAGTACTATTTCTTTTTCAGATTTAAAATAAAAACTCAAAAATGAAATAAATATGGGCCTTACACGGTGTTATCCCACAGTGATACTTACTAGATGACCTCACAGTCACGCAAGAGCTTCCCTGAGGCCACCGGCTATCATTGCTGTTCCTGTATGGTGGTCAGGAAACCAGCCTGTCTGCAAACATCTACTGCAGAGTGTCCAGTCTCAGATGAAGTGCACCTTTAAGCTCATACAAGAATGAGCTGTTCAGCTCGTCCACATATCTGCTGTTACAGCTACAGAGGTAGCTGCTTGTTTAGGAATGAGCTCCTTGATTTGTTTTGGCTAGTCCTTCTGTGGTGCCGTGGTGACTATTGCAAACCGCCAACTAAAACAAATAAACGATAGCCTATAACGTGAAACGATAGATGTTTTAATATCGTCATCTGATGTATTTCGTCATATTGTGAAGTCCTACACACTACCATCTGTAGAGTTTAAAGAGAATAGTCTGAAAAAGAGAACAACATGTCTAACCTTGAAGCAGATGGGCTTGTTGAATTTATGCTGTGAAGAACTGAAGCAGATCTGAAGACAAAAGGGAGTCCAAGTACTAGCAAGGTGTACCTTAAAAATGTGGCTGGCTGGTGTATATTATTGTTATTACAGAGTGTGTGTATATTGTCAAATTGCAACAATGAGACAAAGTAACCATGCTGCCTGTAGCTGAGTTACACCAGGACAAACCTGCGGAACAGCTTCACGTCCTCTTGGCTGTCGAATGGCTCAAGCGTTGGCCACTGGTTGACGAGTGGGATTGAGAGATTTTTTGCCAAGTGGTTGGAGTCACACGGAATCAAGCTCGTCCTGAGACACGTCAGGGTAAAGCATAAGTCCCATTATCAGCAGTGGCATTATTTGCAGAGCCACAAACAACAACAGAACCACTGAAAAGCACACACAGTCCACAGTACTCTGCAGTGAATAGTGCTCATCAGTTAAGCTGACATTGTGTTAAAGCTGTTTGCTTAAACATGCTAATCATCTGTCTGTTTCACTCACAGTTGCTCCTGAAGCTCCAAGATGATGGCCTCCAGTTCCCTTTTCTCCTGTTGGCTCTGGGTCTGCAGCTCCTCCAGCCGGGCCTTTAGCCTCTTGTTCTCCGTCTCTGTGCTCTTCAGCTGCGACTCACGCAGACGCACAAGCTCCTCCAGGTAACCCTGACAACACACATCCAGACTGAGTGAAATTTTAAAAAAAAAACATCCACCCTCGGATACTCATATTAGACATCAACCATCTGTGATGGTCATAGTAATGTAGAAATGATTTTGCAGTATAATCTGAGGCAGCAATTTCCAACCTTTTTCCTCATCTTTATTATTAATTAACAGATTACTAGAGCCATGAAATATGAAGCTACCATCCAAAAGGTAAGAAATCTAAACGATGAAGTCATTTATCTGCATTTATTAACCTTAGATTTAGATCAAACAGCAGTGATAGAAACACATCATGTTTTTCTGCCCACCTTCTGTGCATTGACAATCTTGAACCTCTGCTCCATCTTGCGACACTTTGTGCTCCAGCTCTCCTCGTCTGTGACCAGGGGGATGTAAGGATGTTCAGGGACGCTGTCGTCACTTGCGCTGCTGTCAACACTCTGTCGATCATCATCATCGCTCAGATAATCATAGCTGTGACACAAGCAGCCAGTATCAGTATCTTATTGACTTTGAATGGGGTGTGTGGAGTGGGGTTTCTGTAACTTTCACTGTGTCTTTGAAATACGTGAAGGTTGGTGTACCTTTGTGTGAATTTCAAGTATGGAGTATAGTCAATCACTGCGTGAGATTTCCCATCCAGGGCTTCCCCTTTTAAACAGAAGCTGAGGGAGACAAACCACTCAGAAATTAGTAACTTTATATCTGCATAGGGATTTTAAAAGTATCAGTCTGATGCCTAAAAAGTCAGGACGCCCCACCTGAAGTCTATAGCTCCAAGACCTATTAGCATCCCTGTTAGCACTGTAGCTTCTTCTCTTAACATGATGGCTCCCTCTGCATAGAACCTCCTAAAGCACAGAGACAGTGCAGTTAGGTGGGAACGTGTTTGTACGAGGATCAAGTGATTTTTATTATATAGAGAGGTGCTGACTTGGTTGTTCTGCTGTCCCTCAGAGCAGTGGCGATGTATTCAGATAGCCTCTTCTCCATCAGGGCTACTCTCATCCAGGCTCGGCCCTGAAAGGAACACCAAAGGTAAAGAAATTAGTTTGGAGAGTCACAAAAATGACTTCTAAAATAGTCCCAATAAAACTATATATTCTTATTTAGTTGCAATTTTTTTTCCGTCATCGTACGCTGGGCTTGCCTTGGCTCGTGAGGTGCTGATGTTTTCCATGCTCTCGATGCTGCTAATGCAGCTGTTGGGGATTTTAGCACACGCCAGGCGGATGTAGTCCCAGTAACTCCTCTGACCATCAAACCAGCTACTGGAGCCTGATAAGACAAGCATATGAAGTGCATTCGTTTTAGTAAGCACTGAAAAACACATTGTTAAACTACACATATATTACTGTGAATAATAAAACAAATAAATAACTAAATAAAAGAAAAAGAAAAGGACTAACGCGAGCATTCAGATCATACTTTTGCTTGCCGAAGCTGCTAAACAGGACAGAAAAGTTTCAGTAAACACTGTAAGAGCCTTGATTCAACAGGAAGTTAAGCCCTGGTATGTTATCTCCTCAGTTTAGTACCTTTGAAACGGTGGCTGAGGATGTGTTCAAGGATGGCGGCGAAATTGATGAACTCTTCTGATGAATCATCGATGGGCTCGGCCGTATATTTCTCCAGCAGGGTCTTAACCGAAAACCTGTGTGTGGTGGAGAGAGCGAGGAGAGCACTTATTAGAGCACTTATTACTGCTTTCCAGCACATGAAGTCATAGAGGGAAAAGATTAGTCAGGAAGAACGCTGATGAGTTACTGCTGTCTTTGTTTCAGTTTACAGTAGGCAGAACAAGTCGTAGATCAAACTATACTGTTGAACATTTTTGAATCACACTTGATAAACCACACAAGTCTGTTTAAGGATACGGTCACGAAAGAACACAATGTTCTGCCACTGTTAACTCTCTTAGGTTTAACCCTAAAAAACAGACTGAACAGTTTTTGATGTGTACAATTAGAATGACTGTTCATTTTCTTCCATGATTTCTAATATCATAAAAACACAAATTACAGGGATATGCACAGATTTAAAGAATGTACATCAGCAGATTATGTATAGTATTGGGCTCAACGTTTATTTTTCTGTGTTCACAAATTTGTGATGGCTGTTCCAGACGACATGGGATGGATTCCTGGATCAGTGTAGAGAAAACGGGAGATGATAAGACTGTGGAATCGCTCTATGTTCTGCCAAATTGCTTGCTTAATTTGGCAGAACATAAAGTAAATAGGAAAGTTTTTCTTTCCAGTAAATCACACAATTCTCCCCAGAGCTCTATGCTGTTTTTACAGGAAGCTGAACTGTAGTCTCTGTATGATAACAATTTAATATGTAAGAAAGTTACTTTCTATATTTGAAGAAAATGGTTGAAACATATGTTGTTATGTGAATTTTTGGGTCTGGTGTCATAAATGTGACGTACTTGTGTGATCAGTGAATGGTAAAATGGGAAAAATTTAAGACTCTGATCTCGGTGTCAGACTGACCTTACTGTATGAAATACTCCACATTGTCCTATTCTGTCACCATGTAATCTTTCAGATATACCACATGTTAATGTACACACACATTTAGACACAAGGGTCTAAATGTGTTCTGTGACCATGGAAGATAAGAGAGATAACTTGTCTCCATAAATATTCTAGGTTTCCAATCCGTCTGTTCAAAAATCGTGCTGTAATCTGTACTGTACGCTTAACAAAGGTCAATGAAACTCAGAAAAACAACCTAAAAATATCCAGGACAGTCACAGGCAGTATGAATTTTGTGAATCACGAGAAGTTCAGAACGAAATACTTTCTTTTGTACTGTCCTTGTTATGATAATTGCCAGAACTCCACTTGTTGATTTTGGTGTGCTGATGACGACAGAAGCTGTTTAGTAATTTTGGAGTTTATACGGCGGCTGCTTTTGTTTTCAAAGAAAAGATGCCAGGTAAGGATATTTCTTTAACACTTGTAAGTCATGTTGCCACCTTGGTCCTAGTTATTTGTTGTTGGTGTGGTGTTAGCTTGTTAGGACAGGGCATAAAGTAATTATGTATAATACAGTTTATTAATAGTTTATTTGTATAGCACTTATCAAAACTAGAGTTACATAGTACTTCTCAGAAACACAGAATAACAGAACAAACAAGGAGGAAATTATAAAAAGCAATTAACATCTCAGCGGACACTGTACCGGTCCATGGTGGTGAAAAGAGAGCTGAGCGTAAAAGGGAAGCTCTCGATTTACTGGTTGATCTATGTCCCTACCCTCACCTGGTCATGACCTCTGGGTAGTGACCGAAAGAATGAGATCACGGATACAAGTGGTGGAAATGAGCTTTCACTGAAGGGTGGTTGCCCTCTTCCTTAGAGATAGGGTGAGAAGTTTAGCCATCTGGGAGGGGTAGAGCCGCTACTCCTCCACATCAAAAGGAGTCAGTTGAGGTGGATCGGGCATCTGACCAGGATGCTTCCTGGGTGCCTCCAAGGTGAAGAGTTATGGGCATGTCCCACCAGGAGGAGACCCTGGGGTAGTCCCAGGACACGCTAGAGAGATTACATCTCTTGGCTGGCCTGGGAACGCCTTGGTGTTCTCCCAGACAAGCTAGAGGAGGTGGACAGGAAGAGGGAGGTCCAGGCTTCTCTGCTTAGTTTGCTGCCCCTGTGACTCGGCCCCGGATAAGTGGAAGAAAATGGATAGATCGATGGATGGACAGTCCACACAAGACTTAAATGTAACATCAAAATAAGAATAAGGTGAATCTTAAAAGAAGGCAGGTCATTCCACAATCGAGGAGCCCCAACAGCAAACATTCAAACACTCGATCGCCTTGTGTCTTTACATGTGAGGTGGGAACCGTTAATGGGTTTCTGACTAAGGATCTCAGCTGAGCACTGGTTGGTAGAAGAACCACGGTTTAAGTGTATAGTCTGATGCCAGGGTATGAAGGACTTTAAATGTAAAAAGTAAAATCTTAAAATCAATTCCAAGAGAATTGCACAGCCAGTGTAGAGTCATTAAGACTGGGGTAAGATGTGTTCAGTTTTCAAGGTTCTGGTAACAAGTCGAGCTGCTGATTTTGCACAGTCTGAAGTCTATTTAATGCTTTCTGATTGATACCTGTTAAAAGACCATTACAGCAGTCTAACAGAGAGGAAATAAAAGCATGAAAAGCACAATAGTCCGAGTGTCACTAAAACTCAATATTGATCGAATTCCCGCAATATTCCTAAGGTTGTAGTATCAGGACTGCGTCATCAATCAATCAACCATTACTAATCTAATTGCCTGGAATTACAATCAGGGTTAGAGCTCAGAGGGTTAAACTACTTAAAATTGTACAAGCGTATGTTTATCCCATTTGAGTGTGGATGCAATCATGTGATCTCTGACAATGTACCTTCCATTTCCTGCGGTCTCATTTCTACACTTCAGTCTGATGTCATCCATTTACTGTGAGGAAGATATTCATTGAGCACTTTCAGGAAACTCCAACAACTTAGTTTACTTTGTACTAGACAATTTGAGCTAATGACATACATCTCCTGTAATACATTCCCGACTGCAAGGATCTTCCTGTGAAAACCCTTTAACTTTTGTGTGTGTTGAAGATTTGAACAAATAATATTAGTTTAGAGAGACATAACTCAATAATGGTAATAATCATAACTCAATTGGCAAGATTTTATTGACAATTTCAAAATATCCTACTTCCATGTAAGTTTTGGTTGTAAATCTTGATAACTGTGGTGATGGGTAGACACATTTTTAGCTGAGTCACTGGTCACTTATCGGAGTCATCTAGTCTTCCTGGTATCCAACTACTTTAATCCACTTTACCCTATTATCCTGTTTAATTTTGATTCTTGTACATTGAGCTTGTTTCTTATTTCATTACACCATAAAAAGAAAGACTTTGGAGAAAATAGATTGGTTATTAAAACTCAAGGAAACAAGATAATTGCAGATATTAGCAAGCTGTTTTTTGTTGCTAATGCTAATTAGCATTAACCATGTTAACATCAATTAGCATTAGCATAACAATGACATGACAAGCTCATGTTTTGTAGCTATAATTTTACAGTTCAACGTTTCAATAATGTGGTGTAGCATGATTATTTGAAAAAAGTAATTGATCTCTAAACCTAATAAGTGGTTCTGCCACCCTTGGCAGCAAAAACTGCAAACACCAAGAGTTCGTTATATCTGGAAATCAGTCTTTCATGTCGCTGTGGAGGGATTTCCAGCATCAAAGGCCAGTTTAAGGTCATGCCAAAGCAGGTCGTGCAGTAATCAGACCTGGGTATGGTGGCGAAACTGAACTTAGCTTTCCAAAAAATGTGGATAATCACAGTAAATTCATGATTTTACCAGGTTGACAATTACTTTTTCACATAGGGTATTGATAGCATTTTCCCCCTAATAAAAGGAAATCATCATTTCAAAATTTCACTTTGTATTTTTTAAGTGATCTTTGTCTAATTTTAAAATGTGTTCAGTGATCTGAAACATGTAACTGTGGCAAATATGCAAAAAAAAAAGAAATCAGGAAGTGGTGAAATATTTTTTCCCAGCACTGTGCATTTGTGGGTGTATATTTTCAGCAACATACACCCACAAATGATATAAAAGTTCACAGGTAAAGAATTTTCTGTTTATTTTAAGCACCATTATTTCCAACAGTGACCATTAAATGTTTTCCTGGACACTAAATAATTCAGCAGGACTATTTTCTACAAGAACACCTGTCAAATGCTATTTGTCCAGTGACAGTAAGATATGCTGTGAGCTGTGAGAAGGAAATTAACCGTCTCCTGTAAACATAGAGAAAATATTTTGGCTAAATACTGGTCATGTTTTGCAGACTCATCTCTATGTTTTACTGGCCACTTTCACATCTATAAACAATGCTTATCACAAGCCACTGAGGCAAGTGATTTCACTCCCCATTGTTCCAAAGGCAACAATGCCTTATTCAGCTGCTTCAACTGGATAATAAATGGCTGACTATCCTCAAAATGAGCACAATCCCTGCGTTTCCTGTGTATTACAAACAGCAGGGCGGGGACCTGACCTAGATCCACCTGTCATTGACTCACAGAGGTCCTGCTTACTTTTTGAGCATTTTTTACTGACTTTAATGCTCTCCATTGACATATAAGAAGCTAAAATATGCAGTGGAGCTGAAGTGAGCTAACACTCTAAGTCTACCTTAGCAACTGACCCCTTTTAGGTTATATAAAACATTTCATGCATTTGGAAAATCCAGATATAAGTCACAGCAGATTTAAATGTGCTGTAGGCTGTTTATATACGTTGAAGCTGACGCATGACTGAGCTGAATGACAGCACATCTACTGCTGGATGAAGTGGAAGCATGCCTGCTGACTTACAGACGAAATACTCTGTCCCTTTACATAACCATAATCGGTAGAGATCATTATGTGTCTACACTGTCTGGTCAGTGTTTGTGTGTTTAAGCCTACTGAAGAACAAATCTCTATCCAACAACCTCACAAAGTCCAAGCAGGACTCTGTGTAAAGATCTTATACTGCCATCCTGCCTTAAGTCCCTAGGGTGCCAGCTAGTCTTTGCCCAAGGAAGGGTGTCGTCATAGCGACCACACCATCAGCACTGGGATATAAATTGCACTGACAAAGATGAAACTCATACAGAGAGGCCACTGTCTGTGTGATCTCTGATTTTATTCAAATATGTGTTATACAAGGTCGCAGGTCACAAAGGCACACGATCAGTACACAGGCTGGAGAAGCTAACCTAAATGTGCATAAGAACCTTTATTATCTATGGCAAGGATGGAAACATCTCCACCAATCTGCTAGCGCAAAATAGACCAGCTACAAGCCACATGACCACTTAGATGCACTTAATGCAGCATTAAGCGCATCAAAAATGTCCACTAATATAGACAGCACAAGGCGTGTTTGATAATGCACCCACCTGCAGACCGTGAGGAGGTTTTTTCTCTCCACCACCAGGTTCCGAGCAGAGGCTTTTTTCGAGACATCTCCCATGGCCATCGCTGCCTGCTCCATCCAGGAGGAGGCAGCCCTGGAAGCAAACGACCCCTCCCTGTGGGCCACCGGCCCTCCTCATTCACTTGTGGATGCCGGAGAAGATGCTGGCGGCCCGCGTCAGAGCCGCTGACAGACAGCGGCGGCACTTTGTGAGACAACGGAGGAAACGGCTCGACACATTAGACACACCGGAGCGCGCGGAGTGTGGGCTCTGGTTTTATGTTTACTTCTGTGACCTGCTCACGGGACTGAATTGCGTCTGCTCGAGCCCCCCCACCCCAGCTCCCCCTGTCTCCGCCCACTTCTCTGACTTCATCATGCCGTCACTGGATCGTTTCGTGTCGTGCGGACCGAATTACGTCACCGGCTCCAACGACACGCACAGTTTCTCTGAGAGCTTAATATAATATATAAGGACTAACCACCATTAACCCGGTTTTTTTTAAATTTGTTTGTTTGTTTGTTTTTTACAAATTTATATTTTACAAAAAACCCCCGTAAAATACAGAACAATACTTTTAAAAATAGATATATTTCCATTTTTTAACATTTTATATTAATATTTGCAATATATGTATTGTTCAAAACCACATCATTTTATCTTTCTAAGATGGTAAACGCTTTATTATCTCACATTTTGGAAATTCATTTGCTATAGTGATTAAAATACACATTTTTGTTATTATTAATATTATTATAATTATTTGTGTTTCACCATTAAGACTGTGTATGGAAAGTAATACAATCATTAAATCTATCAGTTTTTTTTATTTTGAACATATGAGTAAATAACACATTTTTATACACGTTGAAGGTTTATTTCATTTTTCCTGTATGCTTCATTTATGCAGCAATAATAAATTATTTATATATACATATATTATTATAAATATATAAGATAAGAGATGTGCTAGGACCTTTCATATATTGCACCATTTAAACATTGTTTTGGATATTTTGAGACTGAAATTTCTTTCTTTTCGTGTTTAATAACTGTTCCCGGTAACAGCTTTGTAGCACAATAAACCTGATATCATCACCACCACTGCAGTCACCATGCTGGCTCACTTCCTCCTCTCGCAATTTCCAATCAACATCCTCCCGTCATTTCCCTGCTCTTGCTATTCGAGGAAAGCGTTCATGTTTTCAGCTGATTTAGTGTCAGCAAAGCAGTGGTGCAGACACGTTGGCCCCAAACCTTTTCTGCTCGAATGAAACGACATCTGGTAGCAACCACAGGTTGCTGGGTGGGGGTTGGGAAGTTTTTCCTTTTTGGTCCTGGAGGAAGACACAGATCTGTGTCTGCTCCAAACGTCTGGACAACACAAAAGGTGTGAAAAGTTCATTAGTTATGAGTAAAATAATAAGTCAACAAAAATCTGCAACAATAGCCAAAATGAATGATCCAGTATGTATATGATGATTCTAAAAATGCCATTCTACATAATGAGAAAATTTACTCTTGTTACTTTGAATATATTTTTAATTATACAATTTATGCAGTATTAACCTGTGTGAGTTTTATAACTTTTACTGAAGTAAAAAGTCTGAATACATGAACTTTTTTACGGCTGAGGGATAAAAATCCTGGAAATGCCACTGACTGGGATATATATTTATGACACAATAAAGCTTTATAATATTGGAAATAATGTACGAAGACTATGGCAGACTTTGTTTCACTGTAAACAATAAGCACATTTCTTATTTCTTAAATGAGTCTGATGTTCTTTGCATGCTATCCACTCCCCTCCTTTATGTTTATAGAGTTTGGATGGTATTAAAGTAAACAGTGAACACACACAAATCCTCTTAAGAGAAATAAATCACCTTTTCAGCAGAGGAGAGACTTTATTCTAGGATCCTCCATAATCACTTTATTGAGATATCAGATATTTCAACCACAGCCTGTCTTTTGTCCTGTCTCCCTCCCCTCACCCCCAACTGCTCGTGGCCATTAGCTGCCCCACTCTGAGCCTTTTTGTGCTGGAAGTTTCTTCCTACTACAAGGGAGTTTTTCCTTCCCCCTGTTGCCAAGTGCTTGGTGAAACGGAGTTGTCTCATTGTAAGGGGTCTTAAGACTACAATGCAAAGCATATTGAGGCAACATTTGTGATTTGGCACTATGTAAATCAAATTAAATTGAATTAAATATTTCTTGTTTTTCTGAGTGTGTTTGGTAACTTTTTCATTATACGACCTCTGCTTTAGTTTCCAGTTGTGTTCCAGCAAGTGGCCCACTTGTTCCACTGCCAGAATATTAAAATTCATAAGTCACTTCCATTACTTCTGTACAGTTTATTTAAAATACACCCCAAAACATTTCTTAAAATATAAGTGTTAAATTCACACACATCATAAACACAGAACATGATTCTCTTTTAATGTGCATCTAAAATATTTACAGGTATAGTTTTCTGTCTGTTTATCTATGAATGCTGGTGGCTTGTGCTGGAGGTTTGTCACTCCCGCTCCAGGTCTCCAAACAGCTCAGGTGTCTCTGTCTCTGAGTCAGAGCTTGAGGGGAGTGTGTGAAATTCTGGACAGTGTTGTGAAGGCATTCAGGGCAGAGGTTACACGAAAGGAGGAGTTGGAGATTTGCCTGCATGGGGTGAGAGGTTCACACATCAGCCCTCAGGGTCCCATCAGACTGATAAATGGGACTGCAAACCTGGACAGCAACAAACATGAAAATAAGTCCAGACACGCTGTCTAGGTGCCCTTAAATGTAATCTCATTGTGACATTTGGATTGTTAAATGCGTTCACACCATCATTAATGTGGCTGATACATGGAGGTGTACGTTTAGGTGGGGAAGGGTGGTAGGAAGTGCAGTTTGAACAAGGGGGTCAGTGTGGCCAGAAAAATGCAACACAGGAAAAATGAGAAGAGGGAGAGAAAATTCTCACTATTCATACATCCAGGTCTGAACCTTTGGCTTTACTGAATTCTTTAGCTTAGCATTTCTCTGTTGACATCAGCTTGAAAAATCCACAACACATCCACACCCACAAAAAATCTGTCTTTATAACATGAGAATTTAGATTTAGAGCTCTTAAAGTGTGGCCCAGTTACTAATGGTAGCCTATGAAAGGACGCTCAACTGTACTATGAACAGCTTATGTCATACTATGATGTCACAACCCTGAAAACGAGACCATTGTATTATTATAATTATTATAATCACACAACCATGACACTTACCACTATAAATAAACAAGCACACTCTGATTAGACATGTTACAAGCCAGAGTTTCTTTTCTATGCGGCTCTGAGCCATTAAAACTTTGGGAACCCCCCCAGCCTTAGTCCTCAGAGTTGCTTTTCTATAGTAACAAAAGTCTTTCAGCAGCCTTTCACCAAATTAAGATGCCTTTGGATTCCCTTATTTATCAATTATTTATCTTCATCTAAACGCACACAAAAAAAGATAAAGCAATACTCTTGATGAGAAAACATCTAGCTTGTCGTGATATTTCAAAGCAGCAGCAATCACAAGATGGTCTCTAGCTCTTTGGGAGATAAGGAGCTGATTAGATCTTCTTCTTCTCTGTGGCTTTTGCGGTTATCATCTCCTTTGTTGGCTTTGGCTTCTCTGGCAAAGCCTCCTGACTCAGTACCCTCTGGTTTCCACACAGCCAGCACCTGCTGGGGGCCTGAGGCCTCGCTGTCAGTGGAAGTGTAAATATGTATGCTGGTATGATGGTGGGGGGGAGTCGCGGAAACTTGGCGTGACAGCAGGGGTCTGACCCCAGAACCAGAGGCTCCACCTGAGCCCACCACCCCTCCAGTGAAGGAAAGAGCTCTGGGATTGGAAGCAGACAGGCACACACTGTGGGTGGTGGTATGTGACATCATGCCGCCGTAGTAACAGCTGCCTCCGCCACTGCTGGTGATCCTCGCTTTCTGCTTGAGGTCCAGCACCAGGCTACGTCTTAACCAAGCCTTCTTTACCTCAGCTTGCACCTAAGAACAAGATTTATTTATTTTAAACTCTTTTTATTTACCAGATAAAAAATATATGAATATGAGTCAATTCTGTATTGTAGCTTTATTACCTCGCCATTGCAGAAACAGTAGATAAATGCCACAAAAAACCCCTGCAAAGATATGAGATTTCATTCAAAAGAATCAGCTTTCATTATCATTGCAGTCAAGCTGACAGCACATAATTGCACGCAGTGCTCGCTTTTGTAAATGTGTCCTGACCTGGGAAGAGTTGAAGAACATCTCGTAATGCATCTGCACCTGCCACAGCAGCCCAGTGACCTCAGTGTAGGGAAGAGCCATGAACACCATGTAGTGAACTCCAAACAAAGGCATGAGGACTAATGTGGACTTGAGCAGCTTCCTGCAGAACAAAGAGTTCATTTTATTGACGTTTCTTGTCAAACAAATTATAGTCCAGAGATTAAAAACATCTACCATTTTTCCTTGGAGGGTTACCTGTACTGCTGTCGGGGGTCCAGTTTGCCGGTGTTGGTTTCCCACAGCTTAGAGGCCAGTACACGAATTATGTTAATGAACAAGAGAAAATTCACCTGCAGGGAAAGAAACAGAAATCCAGATTTAAAATAATATACTCAGAATAACAGTCTTTAATGCTATTCTGTTTTAAATCCCCTTTTCTTACAACAATCGCAGCCAGAATGGGGACTTGATAGATCCATTTCAAGTTTCCGGCACTGAGATCCCAGCATCTGGAAACAGCAATGAATCTATTTCAGGGAGCATTTGTTGTAGGAGTGTAATGTAAACATAAGATAAATGGATCACATGACTCACTGAGTGTCTGCCAGTGAAGCTCGTGCGCTGACCCAAATGGACACAAACACAGCTGGAACACCTGTGACAAGCACATGGGACTATTAGACAAACTGGCATAAGTCCAAAGTGTCACCTGCCCCAGTGTCACTTACCCCAGCCAGTGATGGTGAGGGCCCAAAGGTAGTTCTTGTCAGACAGGAAAGCCATGAAGATGAGACTATGGAGGTACAACCCCTCCACCAGGATCCAGTAGTGATTTGTTGCCAGGAAGTAAAGGAAGAGCGTAACGGCTGCTTTACAGCCAGCCTAATGACAAGAGACAGAAGTCTGAATGAAATACTCAAATAATGAAAAACAGAAAACATGAATAAAACTCATGATAATACATTCACTGACCACTTTGTTAGGTACACCTGTTCACCTGCTTGTTAATGCCAATATCTAATCAGCCAATCTCATGACAGCAACTCAATGCACTATGTAGACATTGTCAAGGCAACCTGCTGAAGTTCAAACTGAGCATTAGAATGTGGCATGGTTGTTGGTCCCAGACAGGCTGGTTTGAACATTTCAGAAACTGCCGATCTACTGGGAATTTCCCATACTACCATCCCTGAGTTTCTAGAGAGGGCCAGTTCTCTGGGAGAAGATGCCTTTTTGATATCAACGGTCAGAGGAGAATGGCCAGACTGCTTCGAGCTGAGAGGAAGGTATGCAGAAGAGCATCACTTAAGGTACATGTCGAACCTTGGGTTACAGCAGCAGAAGATCACTGCACTCCTGTCAGCTAAGAACAGGAAACTGAGGCTGTAATTCACACAGGCTCACCAAAAACTGGAAACTAGAAGATTACGTGAAATGTTGTGTTGTCTGATGAGTCTCAGTTTCTGCTGCAACATTGGTAGGGTAGGTGATGGTAGGGTCAGAATTTGGCATAAATAACATGAAAGCATGGATCAATCCTGCCTTCTACCAAAAGTTCAAGGTGGAGGTGGTGGTGTAATAGTGAGGGATATTTTCTTAGCACACAGTGTACCCATATTTGGATCGCTGCTTCCAGCAGAAAAGCACCCTATGTCACAAAACTCAAATCACATCAAACAGTGTACTCAAATGGCCTGCACAGTCACCAGATCTCAGTCCAATACAGCACATGTGGGTGGTGGATTCCCATCACGGATGTAGAAATGAGAAATGTGCTGTAACTGTCATGTAATGAGTGTGTGGCAAACAGGGAGTGGACCCAGATGCAGGACTGATCAGATGCATTTAAACTCAAAATGTCGGCTTTATTAACGCTGGTAAAAACGGTGGCGGAAACAAAAGGTAAACAATGACTAGGCACAGTAGAAACTGACAAACGTGACTGGCAGATATCACACGTACAGTGAAGGAGAACGTGATGAAGAACAGAAGAAGACGCAGACAAAAAATACACAGGAGGGTGATCAAGGGAAGTGGAGACACATGGAAACAGAATCACAACTAACAAGACAAGGAAGTCACAACTCAACATAACACATATGAGACAGAGGACTATCAAAATAAAGCAGGAAGTACCACACACACACACACACACACACACACACTGAGACTCAAACTAAGGCATGTGAACGTGACACTGGGAGTGGGGATAAACTCACAAGCAGACATGACAGACTGGGAAGACAAAGGGAGAACACACAGAGATAGGACTACAAAGTTATTAAATAGACAAGACAAAAACTGTAGACAGCCATGGAGACTAAACACAGAGAGACCAAACGGACACGGTGACATAACTGGAGGGACTGACAGAATAAGAAAACACAGAGATGAGACTAGGACAGACTGGACACGAAAGGGGCAATCACATAATAAAACAAGAAATTGGAAGTATAAATAGTGAAAACTCAGAGGCACTAGGAAAACTGAGCTCAAAAGTAACTAATGCAGAAAACTAATGAAAATCTCTTAATTCCAAAAGAAAGAATTGCAGGACCAAAAGAAACTCAAAATACTGGGTCAGAGACCCAGTATCCTTAGGCAAGATACTAACCCCACGTTGCTCTCTGATGCATCCATTGGAGTATGAATGTTAGATAGAAAGCACTTAAGTGTAGAAAAAAAGTTCTTGTATGAATGGGTGAATGAGGTGTTTTGAGTGCTCAGGTAGAGTAGAAAAGCGCTATATAAAAAGCAGTCCAGTTACTATTTACTAGCAAGGTATACCTAACAAAATGTCCACCCAGTGAGTGTATAATCATGTATGCTGTCAGAAATCCTTCCATTTATAACCTTTTCCCTGCCTGCAAAGCAAATATGGTTTGCTTAGCTTTGCAAACAGGCCATGCCATTGTGAACTACCATTACTGTGCTGACTGCCATATACATCCGATAGTCTTGATCACAATGAAGTATTTAAAAACAAACAAAACAGAATAACTGGTGATAAGAAATAATGGGACGTTACAATTTACCATATGGGGCTTCTGTCCTGTAAAGTTGGGCTCAGCTTCACTGCCATCAGATATGGAGTAGAGCACAGCATCCTTCACGAAGATGCTGACCGCGCGAGAGATGAAGGAGGTGAAGAGGTGAATGTGGATGTAATTGCGTGTGCAGTGGAGACGCCTGAAAGAGAAGAAGGCGTGTTTGGATGCAACAGACTGAGGTCCGGAGATGCTGTTTGGTTACAGGTTTATGGAACAAAGCTTGTAAGCTGTTTTCTTCTTACTTGAAGTAGCAGAGAATGAAGACTGCCACCAGCAGGGATGCAAGAGAAATGGAGTAGCCAACGGTGTACATGAGATGGAGTCTCTCAAACACCTTCTGAAACACAGCAAAGCATCTTTTTATATCCGGAAACAGAAGTGACTGAACAGATTTTAACACATTGGTAAGATTATATTTTCAGAAAAATTAGCACACTGGAGGGAAAAGGTCTTTTGAAGACAGGCCTAGAGTATTTTGTAAGAATATGGCCCTTGTTGTACTGTCTTCTAAAGAAATTCTGTCTCTTTTCTGCTCTTAAATAAACATGCACAAAGAGATTCATTCAACCGACCACAAGATCAAATGCACACACCTCCTCGTGGCTTCTGTGGTTGAAGGTCAGGTATCTGGTGCACTCACTGTAGTTTGCCCAAGTACGGTTGATGCTTGCCACCAGCTCCCAGTTGCCTGACACATCACACTGGCGGTAGGCTCGCCCTGGCCCACGGGAAGGCAGGACATAGTCAGAAATACAGTACACTCAGAATAAGAAAAAAAAGGAACCTAACCAAAATGCTGACTTTAATTACTTTAATTTAATTTTTAAAAAAAATTGTATTACATAACTAAATGTAAAATGTCACATTTAATGGAATCTGGTCAAATGATTGGAGCACATTTTCCTTAATGATTAATTTTTTTCAATAAGGAAATCTGTGATTTTATACCTTTCAGTTGCATCTTACTCAAAACTACTGCTTCCTGTTTATTGAGGGTGAAGAATAATTTTTATATTGTGTAGATGATCAGATGCTCTTATCTCTGGAGCTCTGCTACCTCTGTGGTTGAAGTCGTAGATGTACTCTGGGCACTGAACTGAGACCAGCTGACCTGCTGCGCTCTGTGGCCAGCAGATGATCCCATCCCACTCTGGGCTGCAGTCGCCATCTTCAACAATGATGTGAAACAAGTGTTAGCAAGCTGATAGATCTGTGTATAGTTCAGGCATTGTGCAGCCTAATGCTGTATTTTTATTCGTAGACTTCTCTTGAGTAGCTTTGCATGATTCAAAGCTTGAAATAATCCTCACTGATCTAAAGTTCAGCTCATACTCTATCTGAAACAGGCCCCTCCTTGACTCACAGGGATAACTTGTACATAAGCAGCCCTCATTATCTAAAACTTCTCCATGTTTGATATTACAGATGGAAATCACAGAACAGCCCACAACATGAGTATATTGCAATTTTTAACATTTTGCAATATGCTGAGTATTGCAATAAAATATTATATATATAATAAACCTTTTTTTTCAACTGTAAATTATTTCCTCAAAGTTAAAATTATAGTTAAACTCTCTGTTATATCCAATTAGATAAAGCTATCTCACTTGAGTTTTTTGGGTTTTTTTGCTGCAAAATGAGATGGTGAAGGATACCAACACTGTTACTAAAACCTGCCATAAATGTTGCCTTAGTCAGTCAGTCTGATATTAGTCAATTAAATTCAAATTTATTTATGCAGCACCAAATCACAGCAGTCACCTCGAGTTGCTTTTATTGTAAGGTAAAAGCCTTAAAATAATACAGAGAAAACCCCAACAATCACATGACTCCTACAATTAAGCACTTGGCGACACTGGGAAGGAAAAACTCCCTTTTTATGTGAAAAAATTCAGTACAATTACAATTGTATATATGCTATATTGCCACACAATATATCACAATACTATGCTGTGTTGATTTTTCCCCCCACCCCTATTTAATACCACTGTAACAGTATGTATGTGATACACAGTTAAGGGGAGTATAATTGGTGCATTTGAAATAAACATAAGCAGCAAAAATACATATAAACACAAAGAAGTATACACATTATGCCTATTAATCTTCTTTACATGACCATAATGTTACATAATTAAGTTACTGAAAGACTAAATAGGATTTTAATGCTGCTACCAGGCAAAGTTTAGCTAATTTAAACTGCTTTAAATCACATTAACCTATAATATTACATCATATAAGACCATTATATGTCTTTTTATGGCAATTTTAGCACTCCATATATAGATTTCCTTTTATATTGGAGGTAAAATAGCAAATGAGCAGATGCATAAACATACTAATGCTTCCAAAGGCTTCCTCAAGATGAATAAATCAATAAAAATGTAATACTTAAAGAAAATAAAGCTTGAGTCACATTTCCTGAGAAGATCTGTAATATTTCATTATGCTGCATTGAATCAGCTTATCAAACATCAGCTTCTCCATCTCGTTTCCAAATTAAAAACGCCTCGCTGTGTAATAACAAAGATATTGGAAAGCAGGATATTGGACTGGGTGTTGCATCTGATCCTAAATAAACAAGTGATGCAATAAATAATTGCTCTAATTGTGTGTTTGGACATGCACTCGCTGACCGCCTGTTCAAAAAAAGAAAAGGCTCTTATTTGACAGGACTTTCTTTGAAATACTAAAAGTCAGACATACTTCCAGTGTTGACTTTTATGACAAATAAATTTCAGCTCCTTTTTTTCTAACTAGAAGCTCATGAAGTCATAGAAAGTATTCAAAACCAGCGGGAAAAAAGCAGTTCCATAAAGAGACTAACTCTGTATAGTGTTTAAAAAGAAGTCCCCAAACCTTTAATGAGAGGCATTTGTGCCTTGATGCTCCTTTCACACCTGGCATGAGCACCAATCAGAAGGTAGATCTGCTCATCCCGTGTAATGACATCATCAGAGTCAATCTGTAAAAAAGCAACAACAAAAGCAACAGATGAGTTATGAAGACATGCCCGCCAGGTTGTCTATAATACTACGTATAGATACATTATTGCATATACGTCTGGACACTATCATTTCGATGGTAAACATAAAACATAATGATCAGCGTAAATCATGTGATTTATTTATAATGAAGGGCCATATAACCCATCTGTGCATCACTGTTTTGAGACGTTCCTGATGAAACTCTCTCTGAAGTTTCTTTACAGCTAAGATGATTCATCAACCACAACCTCTCCCAAAGATCTGATGTGCTGCCTCCAGGTGTTGTGAAATAGTTGTGTGAGAGTGCGGTATGTGATGATGGTCCGCCAGCCCCTTTATTCACAGCAGCGGGGCTGCCGCTGGCCACACGGGGATCTCGTCCTCAGGGCTTCGGCCATGCTGGTGAGAGCCGGTCAGCACAAGCAGCTTTGTGTTCCCGGGTGCATTTCACAACTGAGCATCAAAACTAGCAGAGCATGAGAAGGGTTTGGCAGAGGGGAGCAGTAGAGCAGACAGGAAAATTTGCAAAGGAAGAGAAACAAACAAAGAAAACTGCCACCTCTTCATATTTCTGGAAAGTCCTTTAATTTTTTTCTTTGAAATTCAGGTTTTTTTAATTGATGCTTTGCAGTGTCTTAAATGGCCTGGAAGTCATATAGACAGACAGACCTTATAAATCCCATAGTTACAGTAGCACAGGGGTCAGCAAGAAGTACACAATAATAAAATAATAAACTCAAAAAACAAAATAAATAAGAAAAATAGTGTACAAATAAAAAAAAGCCCCCCAAAACTATACAAGAGAAATTTCTACTATCATTCAGTTGACTTTGGCTTGAGTAACAGAGGTGAGTACTGATTCTCACATGCTAAAGGAAACGATTTACTTATAGTTGATTTATTAATTACCAAATTACAAATTAATACAACATTACAGTGAAATAAACTGCAGCTGGGCTAAATGTTTTTCCAGTAACGCTGGACACTGAGCAGCTATCGTTCCCTGTCGAGCTTTGATTACTGTTTACTGTCAAGCAACCCTTTTGAGTAAATTGCAAATTCAACATATAGACTCAAAGGTTTATTATTCAAATAATTAATCGTTTTAACATTGTGCTTATGTAACAAGATTACATGCAATCAAATTACTAAAAGTTACCATTTTGGACATAAATATTTTAAGTATAATGTTTTGTGTATAAAGACACAAAACATATTTCTGCTTTATGATAAAGGTGGGAAAGCCCATTATCAACATTACTAATAGATGTAAATAATTAGAATCTTTATCCACGTGTAGCTCTGTTGTGAGCTTTTATGAGTATTTGGTACTTTAATTTGTTTTTTTTATTTTATTTTATTGCATTTAAGAAATGCTAGACCTGAAATAAAGAAAACTTCTTTACTTTTATTATATAACAACTAAACAGAACATTGTAATGGGCTTTGAAACACAGACTATAAAGGTATGAAGGCCACTGTGGGTAATATCTGTATTTGTGCAAATGAATTTCAAAGGTTCTACACAAATCACCCTCAGACCTGTAAATGTAACAACACCCTGTTTGTTCTAGAAATATCTTTCCACATTACACTTTCATTTCTTGCTTTCTTGCTCCTGATTGAGCGCACAGGTGAGCCAGCAGCACTGACACGCTGTGAATTTCTCTATTTTCAAGATGTGTTTAATTTTTTGGATAGGAAAACTCAACACTAGCCACTTATGTGTCTTCATCAGTGCTTGGTACTGACCCACATAACTGAAACTCAGCAACATTAAGAGGCTGAGGCACCAGGTGACAACATAGACTATAGAGGGCTTTTAAAATTAATTTATTGTATAAGCAACACATTTTTAAAACTGGGAATGGGAAAAAAACTTGATAAATAAATATTTAAAATTTTAAAAATACACATTATATGTTTAAATATTCATATTCATTTAGTTTTTATGTCACAGGGAGCCACTGGAGATTGATAAAAGGGCCACATGCGGCTCTGGGAGCTGCAGGCTTGAGGCCCCTGGTTTACTATATCCAGGCATCCTGTGTAGTTCAAACCCTTCACTACTGAGTGGACTAGATCTCAGAGAGAAGTTATCTGGGCTTCTTAGTACAGAAGAAGAGCTTTTCGTTTTTCTCCTGACACAAATCGCTCTTTTAGCCTTAGCCTCCCACCTCCGTGATCTAGACTTTGTTATCCTGTCTGACATCAACACTCAGGATGGACATGGGGGAGATCCAGAGATGAAGAAGGGCACTTATGGTCACTGTTAGCATACTTCAGTCAGCGAAAGGTTAAAAGGGTCAAAGCTGATTATGGTTTGTGAGGTAAAGCAGACCACAGGTGACTTCAGATAAACGAGAGGGATGGCTCTTGTGCTGCTGTGATGTGAAGTTTTTTTCTCAGCCTCAAGAAAAACTATATTAATAGATCCACTTTTTATATGCAAAGAAGCATTTTTCTACTCAAAGAAATTATTTTATAAGCTTATTTGTCTCATGGCTTGGTGTGAGACTCACACAAAATAGAGGACTTGAGGAGGGGTAGAATACTTTTTATTTTCCTCAGCAGGACTGCTGGAAAACTTATATCTTATCACGTCATCAGTTAACTAAGAGGACAATGTCATCTCAGTCTTGCTGGTGAATGTCTGGCATGTTTCCTGAAGCATTAGATAAATCTAATTCAAAGCATCAAAACGGGTCACAGATACATGAAATTTTCTATCTTTGGCCCAAACTGCAGCAGTGTGGATGTGTCATGTCTGACTCAGGGTCATAATAAAGTGTAAGATATGCTGCTGCTGTGTGAAAAGTTTAAATTTAGGACACAAGACGCAAGTGAGAGTGAGAATTTATCTACTGATCCAATCCATTTAAGATCATTATGAGCCCTTTTAAGTAAAGTCTGCTTTGAAAAAGCTTACATTAGTAGAAATCATCAAGAAAATTCAGTATCAGGGTTTAAATTCCACTTATTTGACCTCATTTGTGTTAACAGTAACAAACCTAATCAGTTAATAACTGTTCAACAATTAAATAATTTTAATTTTATGAATGCAGGCCACTTACCAGCGCAGTGGCTGTTATTACATTGTGGAAAAAGTAAAAAATAATCATTCCTTGTGCAGACAACATGACGTCTCTCCAGCTTAAACAGAACAGCACACCTTTCACTCTCAGATCATTTTATCCTCTTCAGGTTGTGCTGAAGGAACTTTGTCCAAAAGTTAAAGTTCTTCTCTCGTGTCCCATCTGTGATCCTGTGTTAGTCAACAGGAACTGTGTTTTGGAGTCTCTTGAGGTCCAGAGTTTTCTGCATGAAGCTCAGCTGACATTACTAATGAGTTTTGAGGGGCTGTGTGTGGTTGGATAATCTCTCTTTGGGGAAGAGATGAGCACTGAGGATGAAACCTCCTTTCACGGCTCTTAGTACTGTTGAGATGAGATGGGTTGGCCTTGATATGCTGTGGCTTCCATTCACTTAACTCTTTGCTCTCCTCTGCTGTCATCATCTCTCTGTGCTTCACATTTGGCTTGTTTGTCTGCTTTAACCTACTCTCTTCTACTCCCACTGATAGGACTCTTAGTTTTTTTAGCAGTAACATGATTTAATACTCGGTCTACAGAAAGAGTAACCCGCACTGGGAGACTTTAGAGAGCAGTGATACAGACCAGACTCATAAGAACTACTTAGCATGCCAGTTAAAGTAACATATATTACATAATATATATTCTGATGCACAAATTATATGACAAACTCGACCATTGTTTTGACAGGTATTTAACTTGTAAGTTATATTTTTATGCATGGTGATAGTCTGCTGTACTCAGTGGTCCTCAGCCACAATTAGAAAACCCAGAAACACTTGAGGTTCCCATGGTTCTACTCTATGATATGTTTTCCTGATTCCATGCTGTTACGACCCGGCTCTGCTAGGGGACAGGGGAGATAACATAAACGAGATTCTCACAAGGGAGATCAAGGAAAAAGTTTTATTACAAACCAACTCAGAGGACTGAAAAATAGTAGTGGCATTTACCATGAACAGACAACCAAACAACCAATACAAAAACGACTAGCTCACTTAAGGTTTAACCAGTGAAAATCAAAACTAGCCTCACGGGCTGTAACACAACTAAACGCTACTCAAGCAAATCTCACAACTTAAACAGAGTTTTACAAGCATAGCTCACAGGCAGAAGCATACAGGGCAGACTGTACACTCAGTCCAAAACAGCAGCACCAGACTGAATGCTCTTCAGCCCAATTAAGGCCAGGAGCCGTAACACATGCATTAAAAAAGCAATAAATCAACAGATAAATAAATAAATATGGAGAGTGAAGATGAGCCTGCATTAGATAAATGATACCTTTGACTTATCAATAAAGGAGTCTCTTTTATTTTATATTATGCATATTTTATTTTCTACTTTTTCTGCTTTTTTTTTTTTTTTTTTACTGTTTTTTATTTTTTTTTTTTTGTTTTTTTTTTTTTTT
>VVHJ01044472.1:13224-28178 GCA_015107715.1 Tylochromis polylepis | reverse complement strand
TTTGAAGTTATTCTAGTGAGGTACTACCATCTTGTTTTGGGGGGTGCTGCTTGTTTGTGACCTCCTGATGACGTCAGATGTTTACTTTGTGATGTCAGACTTTACCATATGTGCTGTACTTAAGAATATGTTTATGTGATGAGAAGCTAGCACACATTTTCCAACTAACTGAACTAGTAAATGATGAAGTTTGTTCAATTTATTTCTTATTTTTTTTATTCTCATCCCAAACCAATCGCTGCAGGTGGCTGCTCCTCCCTGAGCCTAGTTCTGCCAGAGCTTTCTTCCTGTTAAAAGGGAGTTTTTCCTTACCACTGTTGCCAAGTGGTTGCTTAAAGGGGGTCCTCTGATTCTAGGGGTTTCCTCTGTATTATTCTAGGATCTTAACCCTACAATATAAAGTACCTTGAGGCAACATTTGTGATTTGGCACTATGTAAATAAAACTTAATTGAGATGAATATTTGCCGTGTTTGTTGTGTGTGTTTTGTAATCCTTTCTTTTTGTTTTCCTGACTATTTTTGATTGTTTGGGTTTTCTTTGTATTATTGTAGGATCTTTACCTTAAACTATAAAGCGCCTTGAGACGACTGTTGTCGTCATTTGGCGCTTAATAAATAAAATTCATTTTTTAAATTTATTTTACAACTACTAAAGACAAGATTGGTAAGTGGGAATGTAGTTATTAATTCATTAAATGGTCTATTAACTTTTCCGTAACTCCTGTGGTCAATTATTTAAAAATATATATAGCATTGCAAATTCACACTATTACGAATTCACCGTATCAGAATATAAATGTCATGATTTAAAATACATTTTATACGGCCTTTATTTTGACAGGTCAGTTTCCGACGTCATCTCTACCCGGAAGTACCGGTCTGACAGCAAGGGCAGAAGCAGCTGCGTGCTCTGCTGACTTGTCAGTACGTATGTTGGAAAAACTTCAGACAGTTTGAATTACTTACTTTGGTTACAGCAAAGTTTGGAACTCTCTCCCTTAGACGGAGACTTAAACGTAGTCTTTGCTCCACATGTGCAGCAGGAGCATTCATTGCAGTTGTGTGTCTGTGTGCGTGTGAAGGGCATGGCGGCTCCGGTGCTGCTGTTGTTGAGGGCTCTTCGCCCCTCTGTGTCCGCGGCTTCCAGTAGGTTCCCGGCTCTGGAGCCAGTCCTCCCGCCGTCTTCATGTGTGCTGTCCCCGGGGTGGAGGACTCCTCCTGCCAGGACTCTGCAGCTGTGCCCCGCTTTATGCGCCGGACATAACAAGTGGTCAAAGGTGAAGCACATCAAGGGACCAAAAGATGAGGCGAGGGGAAGAATGTTTATGAAGTTTGGTATGATGATAAGAATAGCTGTGAAAGGTACGTGAGGAGGTTTTTTTTTTAATTTAATTTTCACTGCTTCACAGTTTCTGATTGGATAAAATTTGACTTCTGGTTGTCATCTGCAGAAGGTGGATGTAACCCAGAGCTGAATCTAAATTTGGCCCACATACTGGAGCAGTGCAGGAGCAAGAACATGCCCAAAGCATCCATAGATGCTGCGATCAAGAGTGCGGTAGGTTGATAACTCCACTCCAGACAGATCCTCCCCAGTGTGAGCACAGAGCATGTTTGCAGGTTACCTGCATCCAACAGTTTTTATGCATTGTTTAGCCGGGTAGCAGTCTTAGGTGAAGGTGATTAAAAATCTATAAAGAACATATTAATGTATCAGTAAAATGTGACACAGTTGAAAATAAGCCAATACAGAGTATGACCCCCATTTTATCCTCTCTTCACTGGCTTCCTGACCCCTTTAGAATTAATTTTTAAGATTTTATTGCTCGTTTTTAAGTGTTTGAATTGGCCTGCCCCCCTTTTAAGTATCCACACTCCATTTAGGGCACTAAGGACTTCTAATCAGATTATTCTGGATGTTCCCATCACAGGGCTAAAAAATAGAGGACATCAGGACTTTTCAGTTTTAGGCTCTGGCCTGTGGAACCACCTACCCTAGAACATCATTACAGACCTTCAAGTCTTTATTCAAAACTCACCTGTCTTCCCTGGTTTTTAGTTTGAGTCCAGTAATAGTTGTTTTAAGTGTGCTGTACAAATAAAGTTGAACCGATTAATGCTGCAGAAAGTCATTAATCCTGGGATTTAGTGAAAGAGCTGTAAAATAAACATTTTAATTTGAGATAATTGTTTAGTTGCTGAGTGCATTCGCAGTGCTGCTGTTCTGAAGTGCCTAATAAGTGAGGCATGGAAATCCCTTTCTTGTTTGTTGTTAGATCAGATAGAAATTGATTGATTGAAAAGCCATTTTTTAGCAAAAAGACACTTGGCAGCAGATTAGAATCAAGCATAAAAACATTTGTACATTTTCTGAATCGCTAAATAAAAGCACACACATTGCAGTGACAATATGATTCACAGTTTGCCCAGCAGAGAAATCTTAAAGCCTACTGTAAATAAAAGAATCAGTTAAAATCTAATGTGGTGGTGTACCAAGTCAAAAATATCAAAGTGTCATTGTCCAAATACTTGAGAACATAACTGTATGTGTTAGTTTTTGTGATACTGTGCTGCAGTCATCTTCGTGTCTTGTGTCCTGTCTCTGCAGGAAAAGGCCAAACCAGCATCTCAGCACATGTTTGAAGCTCGGGGTCCCGGCGGGTGTCTGCTGCTCGTCGAGGTCCTAACCGACAACAACTCGCGCACCCACCAGGAAATCAAATGCCTGCTTAACAAGAACGGGTCAGGCCCGGCTTCCTGTAGTCTCACCTTTCTGTAACTGTGTCGGGTTCACGAGCGTTTTCACACCACCGCCGATGGTTTTAGTGTTAACCTGCTTGACACATACTTAAGGTTAACAGATACATCAATTTTTTTCTCACACAAACCAAGTCCCAGCTGAACAAGGACGGATAATATCAGATTCTCACAGGAAATTTCAGGTTTCCACACACACTAAACAAAAGATGAGCTGTACTGATATACTGATATACTAATATACTAATATAGGTTAGTGAAGTAGCCACTAGATGTTCCTCTAGTTACAGGAAACAGCAATAATGAAAGCTTAACAATATTCTGTAATGTATTTCTTTAAGATTGTATTGCTGGTATAGGTGATGAAAAAACAGCCAGTAGGGAGATGTACTTAAGCTTGCTTGTTTACTAGACAAGGCACACATTCTTATAGTTTTTATGCTTTTATTGATGAAGTAAAAATATCTGGCTGTAAGCCTTTGAAATAAAAATAATAGCCTTGGAAGGGAAAAGTGTAATTCTGCTCGCATCCTCAGGGGGATGCTGTCAGACGGGGCCCGGTATAACTTCCAGAGGAGGGGGGTGGTGGTCGTGCCTGGTCAGAACATCACCATGGAGAGAGCTCTGGAGCTGGCCATCGAGGCCGGAGCAGAAGACATCCAAGAGACAGAGGATGAGGAGGAGAAGCCCCTGCTGCAGGTCAGACATCAACCTCCAGGGGAATGATTCAAGTTTTTGTCTGATATGTGGCCCGTGTGCAGGCGTGTTCAGACTCACAGAGAAACCTTGTGTGTGTGATAGTGATCATCATTTTTCTAAAGATTAAATAACTGATTGGAATAATATAACTCTTTTGAGATGCCGTCAAACAGACGGTTGTTCAGTTTTTCATACAGCACAGTAGATTACACCATCTTCAGTTCTGTCCTCAGGTTAGATACAGTTCAGTTTGTTTATTCAATACAAAAATGAAAAAAAGAAATCCTCAGATAGGGTCTATGAAATGGTGAAATCTAAAAAGAAATTTACAATATTAAAATGATAACTACACATTTAATTTAGCAGCTTGATCTACCTCTCTGTCTTCAGTTTCTCTGTGATATGGCTGACCTGAATAAGGTGAGGACCTCGTTGAAGGAGATAGGAATGGAGGTTTTATCCGCTGGCCTGGAGTTTGTTCCCCACACACACGCACCCCTGGACCAGGATCACCTCGATGCTGCTTCAGTTCTAATAGAAGCCCTCAATGACTGTCCATATGTAGTCAGAGTGTGGGACAACATCCAGGCTCACAGCTGAGGACAGTCTCTGGACACTAGGTGGACACTAACTGTGGAATATTGGAGACAAAGGATTTGCCAGCTGATACCTCATGGATTAGTGGGTGCCGATACTGCATGTTATCAGTAAGAACAGACATTAAGAGTCTGAAAGTGTTATCGTATTAGCCTTATGGATGTGGTCTGTATTGGGGGGGGGCATCCTGAAATACACTGTGCAGTGGGAAGTTAAACAGCAACTGCATCTCCATACTGACGAAAGAATTCATCATGTAAGTTTGTAACAGTTATTAAAAGAGGTGTTTTAATGGGTTCTTTTTTTAATTGAAAACGGCATTGAACATGACCTCAAAGTGAACCTTTGAACTCATAGAAGGAATAAGTGTTTGTGCATTACCAGGGATCAGTTTAAAATAAAACGTCAGTCCTCATCCAGACATGAGGGACAGCTTTGAATAATGCTTTTGTCTGATATCTGTTTTCTATAATAGTCACAGTAGAAACATGCACAATAGACACTGAAAAAAAGTGAAAATGCGAACAACAGGACGTAACATGTCTTTATCCTGTGGGCCTTCAGGGCGGAAGATCAGACTTTAACTGGCCCACAAAAAAAAATCTAATTGATTGACTTCCTATACTCCCAGCTTCATCCATAATACCTCATCTAAGAGATATGTGTTTGTAAAGCACTTTCAAACACATATCTCATTTAAAAAAAAAAAAAACATTAAATACAATATATCAGATACATGAACAACACAAAGTATGACCTATAATTATTCAAATGCTTGTCTGAGTAGGAAGGTCTAGCTGCATTTTAAAAGCCTCCTCTGAATCAATAAAACAAAGGGATGAGGGCAACTCATTCCAAAGCTTTGGAGCTGCCACCACCCCAAAGGCCTGGTTCCCACTTATTTTAAAATGAGACACCACCAGCAGTCTGTTCCAAAGTCCTGAGGGTTGAAAGAGTGAGTCAGCAAAGATTTTTGCCATGTGCTGGGGTGCATTACCATTTAAATTTTAAGACTCGAAAACCAACAGGGAGTCAGTGAAGTGATATTATGTTAGGGGATATGAGATCTCTTTCTGGAATTAGTTAAAAGTCATGTAGCTGCATTTAGGACAGATCACAACCAATTATTAATAGTCCAAATCTGCAAAATAACTAGTAACTAAAGTTTTATAATAAATTTAGACTCAGTTCTGCTGTAGGTATCGCTGCGAAAAACAAAGGCTGAGTAAAACAAACCAGCAGGGCTGGTGATGGTGGCGTCTCCTTCCTTTAAAGTATCCAAAACAGGGAGTTTGATAAAGAGCGTACAGCTGTATGACATAAAAAAAATAAAGATACTATTTCAATTCTAAGATTTAACGTGTGATTAAATAAATCATTATTTTCATAGCAGATACTAAAATAACCTCAGATGAACTACAAATCATGAAATTACACCATGTCATAGTTTTTTGTTTGTTTTTTAAAATCCAGAATTCAGGAGCAGTGTGTGAAAAACTAAGTACACTCATAATGCTTCCATCTGGCTGCTACTTCCTAATCAAATGCAGTTAAGTAAAGTGTGGGCACCTCTATACAAGCAGAAGGTTTGGCAGTTCGCTGGCACTGCCAAGGAAAAAAGACATGCATTGATCTTAGACAAGCAAAACCATTTCCAAACTATCTGATTTCATCAATCTACAGGGAGAAAGATTATTCACAAGTTGAAAACAAGGCAGTTGGCAGTCTTCCCATAAGTGGACATCCCTGCAAATTAACCCTAAGGTCAGATTTTGCAACACCCAGAGAAACTGCAAAAAATCTCACGCGCTACATCTCAGACTCTACAGGCCTCAGTTAGCATAAAATGTTCAAGTTCATGACAGTACAATCAGAAAAGGACTGAACAAGTATGTCTTGTTTCGAAGGATTTCCAGGAAAAAGTACATGGCAGCACGGCTTGGGTTTGTGAAGTTTAATCTGAACAAACTACAAAACGTCTGGAACAATGATCGTTAGGCAGACAAGACCAAAGTGGAGATGTTTGACCAAAGTGCACAGCTCCAGATGTGGGGAAAACTAAACACGGCATAAACACCTCATACCAACTGTTAAACACGGTGGTGGACAGGTGATGATTTGGGCTTGTTTTGTGGCCACAGGACCTTTGTCACTGAGTCACTGAGTTGACCATGAACACCTGTGTATACAGCTGTATAATTCAATTCAATTCAATTCTATTTATATAGCGCCAAATCACAACAATAGTCGCCTCGAGGCGCTTAATACAATGATACAAAGCACATCAGCAAATCTACAACATAATGGTTGAAAAATAAAAGAATGAGGGTGCTGCAATGGTCCAGTCAAAGCCCAGACCTCAATCTGAGTGAAATGTTGTGGAGGAAGAAGTGCAAAACAAATACTCGCAAAACTCAATGAACTGAAGCAATGTTGTAAAGAAGAGTGGGCCAAATTTCCTCAAGAATGATGTGACAGACTGATAAAGTCAAAAAAGAAAATGATTAACTGGTATTTCTGCTAAAGTTGATTCTGCAAGCTATTGTGTCGGGGGGTGTCTGGTCAGGACCAGATGACGTGTTTTTAATTTGATTGTGAAAGAAGGTGTACTTTCATTTTCACATTGTGAAAATGCTGACTCTCAGAAAAAAAAACCCCAAAAACCAACTCATCAGTGAGAGTTCATTTCATTTCAGTCTGTTTGCATCATAGGGGACTTCAAAGGGCAGAAACCCAATCACTGGCCATAACAGACCCTCATCTGACCAATGAACTTTCCTGATGTACTTTTTTCTTGGCCCTGGGCCATCAGGTCATCGATTAGGTTGAACTCTGAAAACATTTGACAGTTTTTCAGTTAGGGCATGTAAAGTATAGGCATGATACATTGCTTGTATACTGTTAAATATTTTTCATCAAAAATGTTTCAAAAGAGAAAAATGTGATATAACATTTTTGAGAATCAAACAAAAGAAATACAGATGTTAAAGGTTACAGCTGAAGGACATTTTGAGGCAATGTCATAATGGGTCATTACCCCCTCGTATTAACTGTAGTGTCAACATTTCAATCAATAAGCTCGCACTTCAGCAGTTTGCATGGAACATATGGAGTGGGCACCATTCCTAACTTTGTTTTTAATTTTTCCAACTTGACATCATGCAGCCTGAACTATACTCTAAATATAATCAAATTTTAATTTAAACCAAAGTAGAAAGCTGAAATGATAATTTGAAGTCAACAGCAAGGTCTAGTGTAATGGCTCTGAGCCCATTTGTTCTGTTATCAATAATCGTCATCGATTTTCCGGTCTGTTCTTCTCAGCTATAGCATGGCATTGATTGGTTTCCAGTGTCAGGGAAAGCGGCACAGTCGCATGCGAGCTGCAGGCCAGTCCTCCGCTGTGTGCCAGAGTGAAGGCTTCAATACTGATGTCTGCAGCCACAACAGAAACACTGAGTACTTTTGTTTTACTAAAATATGAAAGAGGAGACTGAATGTTTTTGAAGACACTTGTCCAAAAAGGGTTTGAAAGGATGAATATTCTGGATGCATATATGTGGTAAAGGAGCATCTTACTTTGGAGTTTCAAATCAGGTATGTCCTGTTCACTTTTAGTGATGTTTGACTGAAGATTTGATCGACTATTGAAAGATTGTTCAGCTATGTAAATCCTGCCTTTGCCATGCAGGGATTAAAGTATTGACTCCTTGCACTATGTGAGGGCATAGTATTTTGGGAGGGGCACAGCTAGACTTGCATTCTGGGAAATCAGAGCACAGAGGAGTTTGCATTAGGAAACAGATGTGTATTAAGAAGTTTTCAATAAGTGTCTTTATATAAACAAAAGCATAATAAAGTAAATCACATCAGGCTTACAGTAATGGTATTCTGAATACACTAACTATTGTAATATTATGAGAAAGTCAAATTTCTTTCCAGAAAATGATTGAAAAATTATTTCAAAACCATCTTGCATGTGATCGCTTTATCCTGAATATAAAGGAGTGTTTCTCTAATCATATGCAGGCCAGCAAAGCTCAATGTCTGACTCAGACCTCATGAAGGGTGGGGGACCGGCCATCAGGAGCACCAAATGCCATTCGTCTCCGACTCCTCGAATGGAGTTACGCGGCTCCTTCAAGGTGGGGGAGCACTCCCTGAATGTCACAGAGAAGGTCACACAGGTATGGCAGCTGAGAACCTCACATGGGCTCTGCAGGTCACATTTATGAGATCCAAATGACTGAAATATATTGCCATCAATGATCACATTCACTGCTGACCTGGTTGAGTCCATCACTGGATCTGAAAGTAATCATGTTTTTAAATACTAAGAAAAAGACGGGCTCCAGAAAGTTTCCACGCTGGAAGACTTCTGTTAATTAACCTTTTCGTGGAAAAATCAGTTGGTGATTAGGTGACTGGTTGTATTCATCATTGGGTGTGAAGTAGAACTTAAAACTGAGCCACAGTTAAATTAACACCTACTGTTAATACTGCTGGACCCCTAAAGCTCAGTGACCTGCATCACTGCTCTGTGGGATCATGTGAGATGGATTCAAAACAAATGGAAGGGGCATGTGAACTTGCATGGGGGTACCCAGTGATCCCTGTCTCTCTGACTGTCAATATTCTAATCTATCTTTTTCATAGAGTTATCTGCAAAGTTGGTGAAATTAAATGATATGATATTGAGGGTATAGACAGAACTCAGTGACAGTGAAAGCACATGACCAACTCGTCATTATTGCCTTCCAGCAAACCAAGATTCTGCGCTCAGTCAGTTTTTAGACTGCTGATAACAAGATGGTGTTATTTGATCTATCTCTAAGGTTTTGGGAAATTTTGGATATGGCTGCCTTATCTGGATCTAACCTTTCTCCAAGTCTTGTGTCTACTGAAAGTTACAAATGACTGGATGGCCAAGGATTTGTTGGACCTACAAGGTTGCAAAACTAAAGCACGCAGCCTCCAACGAGAACCTGGTCAAAACAGTACATGCTCTAACAACGTCTGTTGGTTAGTTTATGAGAGACTTATTAGAAACACTAATATTTGTTTTGTAGAATTCTCAGTTTACTGTTTTCCTTTGCATGCAAAAGATTAGGCCTTCTTTTCATCAAAGGGAGAAGGGATTTGGGTACATGATGGATATTTATTCGCCTTCTGGGAGAAGACGTATTTTCTTCAAAATCAATTAAAGCAGCACACAGTAAATGTTTTGATTTCCCTGTGAAATCGGTAAAGAAGCATACTGATGAATTCTTTATATGCTTAGGTTCTCTCTTTGGAGTCTGATGTGCTGCCTGAATACAAACTCCAGGTCCCAGAAACAACATGGTGGATCTTGCTTCACTACAGCCCCTTTAAGGCATTTTGGGACTGGATTATTCTCCTTCTGGTCCTCTACACAGCTGTTATTACTCCTTACTCAGCTGCCTTCCTGTTGGATGAACATGGGGATTTACGCCAAAGGAGTTGTGGCTACACATGTAACCCTCTAAATGTGGCAGATCTTATGGTGGACGTGCTGTTTATTGTGGATATAATCATCAACCTTCGGACAACCTATGTGGACCAAAATGACGAGGTAGTAACGCAGCCGAGCCAGATAGCAAAGCATTACATCAAAGGCTGGTTCCCTATTGATCTGTTTGCAGCAATCCCATTTGACCTTCTCATTTTCAGATCAAGCTCGGATGAGGTAAGAATTTTGATTCTTTGTAAAGCTTCAAAGTTTATATACTTAAGAGTCTAAACTTTAAAAATTGTTCCCTATTGACTTTCCAAAAGCTATTAAAGCTGTTTGACCATCCCTGCCTTACATGTTCCCTCTTGTTCATGGATACCAAAGATGGCAACCTTAACAAGCCTCCTGAAAACAGCGCGGCTATTGCGATTGGTCCGTGTGGCAAGAAAGCTTGACCGATATTCTGAATATGGTGCTGCTGTCCTCTTCTTGCTCATGTGCACCTTTGTACTCATCGCCCATTGGCTAGCGTGCATATGGTACGCCATTGGCTTTGTGGAGAGGCCGTACACTGAGACCGGTTGGCTGGACAACCTGGCTGAGCAACTTGGAAAGGCGTACAATGAAACTGACTCCAGCTCTGGTCCCTCAGTCAAAGACAAGTACGTCACAGCTCTGTACTTCACCCTGAGCAGTTTGACGAGTGTGGGATTCGGTAATGTGTCTCCAAACACAAACTCAGAGAAGATGTTCTCCATCTGTGTTATGGTCATTGGATGTAAGTTGAATAGCCCATGGTCATTGTATGTAAGTCTTTAGTTGGGTACTGGTACAACTTTACCACTATTACATCTGAAATGACCCAATCCCATGTGTCTTCTTGTCCTCTTTCACTTCTGTATCAGCTCTCATGTATGCCAGCATATTTGGCAATGTATCTGCCATAATCCAGCGGCTGTACACTGGTACAACCCGGTACCACACCCAGATGCTGAGAGTCAAAGAGTTTATCCGCTTCCATCAGATTCCAGGTAGTCTGCGCCAACGACTAGAGGAGTATTTCCAGCATGCATGGACATACACAAATGGCATAGACATGAATGCTGTAAGTAAACAAAATGATAATGCTCCTTTGATGTTCTCTGTCTCTCTCTTATTGTTACATATGTTCTGAATGTATTTCTTTGTTCAGGTGTTAAAGGGATTTCCAGAGTCTCTGCAGGCAGACATCTGTTTGCACTTGCACCGCTCTCTGCTACAGAACTGCAAGGCTTTCCGAGGAGGCAGCCAAGCATGTCTCCGTGCCTTATCTGTGAGATTCAAGACAGTCCATGTACCTCCCGGAGATACTCTTATTCACTATGGAGACATCCTCGACTCTCTCGTCTTCATCTCACATGGTTCCATCGAGGTCACCAGAGATGATGTAGTGGTGGCCATATTAGGTAAAGCTATGTAACCATACATTATTTTATTCCTTAAGTCCTTTCAAAAATGACCTTCTCAAATCAAATAAATCTTTGTCCTCTTACAGAGAAGAATGACATCTTTGGTGAGCATATCCACCTTTATGATGAGCCAGGGAAATCAAGTTCAGACTTACACACCATCACCTACTGTGACCTGCACCGCATCCTTAGGGATGACCTTCTTGAGGTCCTGGATATGTACCCGAGCTTTGCAGAAAACTTCTGGAGGAACCTGGAGATAACCTTTGACCTGAGAGATGTACATTAACAGTTTATTATAACAAACTTCACCTAATGCTAAAAACAGATATTTTATACTGTCACTTTGGTGAGTTAATAAATATTTTTTTCTGTGGTCTTTAGGCTGATCAAGAGCCACCAGTAATAATAGCTGATGATTCTGGTGATGACCGGGAATACCACCACAAACCAAGATGCAAAATACACTCACTGGACTGCAGAAATAGGCCAGGTGAGATATGAAATGCCTAGAAAGTCCTGCAAACAAAGCAAACAATGTGAAAAGCCATTTCAAATCCTGACTTAAATGGAAGGACACTTTCAAGAATCATACTGAGATTGTCCATGCAATCCAAAGATACTTTAGACATGTCTGTAAAACAGGCCTTACAGATTTGGAAAGTGTTACACCACCAGCCAGACATGAACATAAAGGTGGCTGTCTTTCTGTGTTTCAAATTGATTTGTAATTGAGCCATCTTTGGCTGCCTAACACCCTAAATGGGATTATTGCATGGGAAAACTGTAACTGAAGGACTTTAAATGCTTTTCTTGGAACAGATGGAATTGATCACGAAGACTCATATCCCCTTCAGGCCTGCCATCAGTCATTTTCTCATGCCTGCTGGGAGGACCATTGTAGCTGTGGATCGCCATGTTCACAGTCAAGTGAGGACTTTGAAAAACCTCTTGCCCATGGTGCCAAAGCAGAGCATTACCATGCAGAAGCTAGCAGGCAGGATTACTCTTCATCTGTACTGCAACTGCGCCCCCAAAGTGGCACCGCGGTGGGGAGGGATGCAGTCTGTGACCGGGGCCTCCAAGGTAGATGGAAGTCTTGATTTTGTCATGTAATGGCAAGACATAAATTTAACTGCAGTCTTGACTGTTACCCTGGTTGGAAGGTTTTGGTTGTTTTAAGCATGTCACTTCAAAGCACTGTCTTGATATTTTCCTCAGCCTCATCTCTGAATGTGCCAGGGATGTATCGATACTGGTCAGACAAACAGTCACAGCAGTTTTCCAGTCGTACCTGCCAATCATCTTCTGTCCACAACTCATGCCACCCACCACCATTCACAGAAGAAAGGCCCAGTGAACTTGAGACACGCCTTGAAATTTTGCATTCACAGCTCAACAGGTACATTTGCTGCCATTCACCTTTTAATCTTTGCTGCTTCTGTGAAAAAGATACAAGCGGTGACAGTGACTTTGGCTCAAGCACTGCACTGCCTCCCTAAATCAATGAATTATTGCTCATATCTTAAAAGAAGTAATGAGTTAAGAGTGACACCACCCAAGAATCCTGAAAATTTGTAAAAAAATAATAATAATTTTGCATCTATACATCAGATGTTATCCCAAAACAGTTGATTCTGTTCATCTGGACGTAGCGTTTTCAGTGGGAGAAACGTTTCGTCACTCATCTAAGTGACTTCTTCAGTCTCAGCTGACTGCAGGTTTCCCCAACCTTATAAACAGCAGATTTGCATAATGACTGAAACTAGCACCACTGAAGGAACAATGGGCTGTGAGGTCAGTTCCTTGATCATTAATATGCAAATCCTCATGACCATTGATCAACAACTACTGATCAAAGTCCACTGATCAAAGGCCATGAGTACCATTCACAGAGAGTTGGGGAATGGCTGCAATCACAGCATTGTAAGATGGCGAAAGATGTACCCTTCGGCCCCCTCCTCGATTCAGAGATGGTCTTCCCCTTTTCACGTAAATGTCCTCCTTGACTCCCCGCTCAAACCTGCAGTCAGCTGAGACTGGAGAAGTCACTTGGATGAGTGACAAAACGTTTCTCCCACTGAAAACGCTACGTCCAGATGAACAGAATCAACTTTTTTGGGATCTACTTATCTGGATGATTGAGCATGCATCAAGACATCAGATGTTATAAACACAGCAATGTGACGAGCCTTGCTGTAAGTAATAGAAGCGATGGCTTAGCAAAGAAATTGGTACAATCTATTATACAATCCTGACGTAATCCTGACCATTACATTTCTACACCTGAACAATAACATATCTGTAAATTGTTTCTTTAAAAAGCAAAAAATTTCCAAACTATAAACTATCCACTATATTCACTTGGAGCATCACTCCAAGCCGTACTTTTGCTAGCTTTTTTTAGTTCCAACTAAGACTTTGAGCCACTTTTTTCATTTTTCTTTGTCAAAATCTGACTTTATGTAAAAAGATAAATTCCACTCCAGTTTTGATGCCTTGGGTTCAGCACATAACTCAATTGAGATCAACAGCAGAGGGGAATATTCATATTCATGGCTCTGCAATGACTTTGTATTATGTAGCAGTCCCTTCTTACTATTTGTTTGTTACCCCCCAGAATCAAACAGTTGGTTAATGAGTAGACATTTTTCCCTTGTGACAAGTGGTTACCAGATGGTTGTGGACTGGTCTATAAGCCCGTATGACTAGGCCTTTAGCAATGGATTTCTCAGCAATTGCCACCAGCCTCCAGCAACCACTTGGCAACCAGTAGGGGAATACATATTTTCTCTCACAACCGGTGGTTACTAAATGGCTGCAGACCAGTTTCTAGTCCTAGGTGTAACTGGGGTTTTATTCACTTGATTCTACTCTGTTATCATGATCGTTGCACGTCCAAAATGGTGAAAAGTTAATGTCACATGTTTAGTGGTTACATGTCTCCAAAACCTCAGTACTAGCTTGCTATATGTAATTAACTTTCCTACAGCTAACTGAAAATAAGGTGCTAAAATCTTCTTGAAACATAGCAAGCATAGCATAGCAACATAGCATTTCACAGCTAACAGCATTTTGTTAGCTTTTCTGTTACATATTACACAGACAACAATTTTTCACTGCAGTGAGGGTAGTTTTCATAGTATGATACATTGCACTCTGCTTTTATTATGGCAATCACCATCCTGTTTTTTTTTTTTGTGGTCAAAATTTACCATATTTGGACAAACATTTTGAGCCCTAAGTTATCAATTTAGCAAGCCCAGTTAGCCAGCTGCAGTTTTGCTACTGTATGTCGAATTAATGCTAAGTAACATATAGAGAAAATAATTAAATTCAACTCACCAAAACTAGAACACAGACATCATGGATCTGCTGTTAAGTTATTAATGACATTAACTACTGTCAAAGGAAGAAGATCATTTAAAGACAGGTTCTGCAGAAGGGAGTAAAAAACAGGAAACCATAGGTGGGGGAGGTGTACAAGTGAGCAAAAGAATAGATAAGAAGTAGAGGGGGTGATCACGAGACGTTAGTTTTACGAGTGGCCTTTCTTACTGTTGACCATGCCCTCAGCATGCACTATAGATGCGCTGACATCACACATACCTACTCACACCATTTCAGGAGTGAGTTGCTTTTGTTACCATATAAGGAAATGTCCAGTGTTTTATAACATGCTGTGAAGCTCTTGGGGACCACTCCCAAGGGGGAGACCAGAATGTATAAATGTATTCAATTCAATTCAATTCAATTTTATTTATATAGCGCCAAATCACAACAATAGTCGCCTCGAGGTGCTTAATATTTGTACAGTAGATCGTACAATAATAGATACAGAGAAAACCCAACAATCATATGACCCCCTATGAGCAAGCACTTTGGCGACAGTGGGAAGGAAAAACTCCCTTTTAACAGGAAGAAACCTCCGGCAGAACCAGGCTCAGGGAGGGGCGGCCATCTGCTGCGACCGGTTGGG
>VVHJ01044472.1:0-13204 GCA_015107715.1 Tylochromis polylepis | reverse complement strand
TGAAAGGAAGGTTGGAGATTGGCCTATAATTAGCTAAGACAGCTGGGTCTAGAGATGGCTTTTTAAGTAAAGGTTTAACTACAGCCAGCTTGAAGGCCTGTGGTACATAGCCGATTATTAGAGATAGGTTGATCATATTTAAGATTGAAGCATCAATTAGTGGCAGGACTTCTTTGAGCAGTTTTGTTGGAATGGGGTCTAAAAGACATGTTGATGGTTTGGAGGAAGTAATTATTGAAGTTAACTCAGAAAGATCAATTGGAGAAAAGGAGTCTAAATGAATATCAATGGTACTAAAAGTAGCTGTAGATAATATTACATCTATGGGATGATTGGTAATTTTTTCTCTGATGATAAAAATTTTATTTGTAAAGAAGTTCATGAAGTCATTACTAGTTAAGGTTAAAGACTGTATGACTGAGGGATTCTCCCTCAGATATGCCTTTAGCATGGTATGATCTCCCAATGCGCATTGGTAAATAAAGAAGCGTTGCAAGTGTTTCGGAGTCAAGACTGTTTACTGTTTTCAGCTAAGAAATAAAAGGATCAGAAAGATCGAGGGAGGATCTCAACGCTATTCACACAGCTAGCCCTATTGCATGCTCCAAAAGGCATCAACCCTACGAACACATTCAACGGGTGCAGATTGTAACTTAGGTATATTCATATTTTAAGAATAGCCAGTAGGCTATTGCTGCCTGCATTAGCAACCACCTGTCAGTCTATGGCATGCCTCTAATTATGCAAACTTTAGGAATAAAATTTAAAACAAACAAGTCAAAAAGTAAAATCAGCAGGATGTAAACATGACATTATTAATTCTGGTGTTAAGTTGACCATGTAACGTTTGTATCGAGTCTGGACGTGCAATTTATTGTCACTTTGTTTCACTCTTCTCATACTCCCAGCATCTTTTAATTAGTACCTCTTATTTCCTCAGACTGGAGACTCGCATGACAACTGACATCAGTGTTATTCTGCAGCTTCTCCAGAGGCAGATCGCCCCTGTACCTCCAGCTTACAGCACTGTATCATCTAGTACTCTCCATACTGATTCACCTGGTCTGTATGGGGCTGGGACTCCAGTGCTACATAACATGTATCCCATTTCCCCCATACAAATGGACAGCCTAGCACCGACACAGGTATGGTGTCAACCCCAAAAAACATGACAATTCATCAGTTAGGCCAAAGATCTGAAAAACATTGTTATATATCTGAAAGGCATTTCATCTTCTTTCATCTCAACCTTTGTGCTTTTTTTCACTAAGACCTCAGCTGAGACAGACCTTAAGCAGACCAGCAAATCCCAGGATTCACTGTCCAGTGGTATCCATGTGACTTTGGCATCCGATGACACCATGTTCATGGCTATCACCCCTGAAACTGACACACATACTGGGTTAACTCCTCAGCTGCCCCAGCCATCAGTCAAATCCTCCCTCATGGACAGTTCCAGGCTGTGTGGTAACCTCCGCTACCCCTCACTACCAGAGAGCCTGGACATACAATCACGATTGGCAGAGATCCAGAAACACCTCTCGGATCCTGTCCTCCCCATCATCTGACAGTCAGTGTCACCTACTACTTAAAGACATTTAGAAGGAGCTCTGTGACCAGTCCATCTGTTTGTTGTTGAAGAATTATTTATCATTACACATTTGGACATTGGACAGTGTTGAACACAGCTAGTGCTTGCAAACAAGGATTTTACACACTGCCCAGCCAAAAAAACAGCAGTCACCATGTGGATTTAACTAACCAAATACGAAAGACCCTCCCACTGGATTGGGGGTCTAGGTTCACCGATGTTATGTGCCCCAAAAATGAGGTCAGCTGACTACCTGAATATACAGAATTATTATTTTTTCCCTGATGAGAGTACAGGAATATACCAAGATGACAATGCCAGGATTCGCCAGGCTCAAATTGAGCAGTTCAGGGGACACGGAGGATACATTGGCTACCACAGAGGCAAGACCTTAACCCCACTGGGAATCTTTGGGTATGCTGGAGAAGACTTTAGCAGTCTGACTCCCCCATCATCAATACAATTTGTTGGTGAAAGATTAATGCAATTCTGGATGGAAATAAATAATGATTATCACTTCTCAAAACCGTGGGGGAAAGTGTGCCATCATCAAAGCTAAAGCCAGCCCAATTAAATATTAGCGTGTGACTTGTTCTTTGGCTGGGTGGTGTACTTCACACTTGCCTAAAGAAATAAACTTGAAAACACTTAATTCTTTTTAAATGAACAACTAACAGAAATCAGTTGTTATATTTTATATAGATAACTGCCAATCCAGAAATGTCACCTCAGCAACCTTAGTGAGTGGCGTCCTTGTTCATGTAAAGACCCTGATCCTATTTAAATTCTAAAGAATTCCCCTGCAGGCCAGAACCGAGTCCTTACCCATTTACTCTAGCCTGACCAATACTGAGACTTTGAGTCCACTACTTTTAGTGTAAACATCTAGGGAATTATGTTGGCCAAGATTAATCACTGATTTGATCATGGAATATCTAGGAGAGAGCAAACGTACAAACTGATAAAATACAACGCTTGAATTCAGTGAGTTCTTTAGAACAACTTGTTCTAACACAAATGTTTGTAAAGGGGCACTACAGGATAGGCGCTTGGTTTTATACACCTGTAGCAATCAGACTGAAAAAATATTTGAATTCAAAGATTAAGAGGTGTGGCCGATAATTTGGTCCATATAAAGTATCTCTGATATAATGCACTGCATTTCATAAACCTGAAAATTTATGTTAAGTAATTGTATGTGTCTGCAACAATAGAAAATAATGAAGAGGGAATAGAGATCAGCTGAATTAAACAGTAGTTATTCACATAGCTTGCATCTTTAATCTTTTACCAGTAAATAACCTCCCTGTAAGAAAGACTAGGTGTTTCTCTGTGTCCAGACTTTGTGCTAAACTAAGCTTATTTCCTGCCACTTGTACAAACATGAGAATAGAATGAATCTTCTAAAGAATGACATTTTTAAATTTTGGTTGTTGCAGAACTATTATGAAGACATGTACTGTGGCACTTGGGCAATGCGTTCTGATGGATATTCTGGTGGACCAGTGCAGGCATTAAGTAACCATTCCAAGTCCCATAAACTCATATTTTACTCACAATGGAACATAGAAAACACAAAACTGAAAACTTTTTATGAACAAAAGTTTAATGGCAGCAACACATCTTAAAAAAGGACAGGAACATGTTTACCACTGTGGAGCATCCCCTCTTCTTTTAACAAGTCTGTAAATGTCTGAGGAGACCAGGTGCTGGACATTTGCGAGAGGAATGTTGTCCTATTCTTGTCTGATATAAGACTCTAGCTACTCAATAGTCCTGGGTCTTCTTTGTGTAACTTTGCATTCATACTGCGCCAAATGTTTTCAGGTGGTGAAAGGTCTGGACTGAAGGCAGATCAGTTCAGCACCCAGAATGCAGTTTAGCATTGATTTGAAAATGATATCTTAATGGGAGCACATGTTGCTGTAAAACCTGCATATATACAGTGATGGTGCCTTTCCAGATGTCCTAGCTCCCAGTTCCATAGGCATTGATGCACCCCCGTACTATCAGAGATACAGACTTCTGAAATAAGTGCTGAAAACAAGCCACATGGTCCCTTCATGTTTTAATTTGATCTGACCATCTATTATTAGTCTCTGGCTCTCTTCTACTCTCTTCCCCTCAACCAGTTGCAGCAAATGGCTGCCTCTCCATGACCCTGGTTCTGCCAGAGGTTTCTTCCTGTTAAAGGGGGGTTTATCCTTCCCACTGTTGCCAAGTCCTTTCTCAAAAGTGGTTATGTGATTGTTGAGATTTTCTGTATTATTGTAAGGCCTTTACTTTAAAATATAAAGCACCTGGATGGCACAGTGAACTGTGTTCATGAGCAGTGATTTCATTCATCATACCTGTTTTTAATGCAGTGCTGCCTAAGGGCCCAAAGATCACAGGTATCCTTTAATGACTTTCATCTTTGTCCCTCACGCACAGAGACTTCTCCAGATCATCTGAATCTTTTAGTGATATATTGTACTATAGATGATGAGATATTCAAAGTCGCAATTTTATGTTGAGGACATTGTTCCAAAATTTGTAGTTTTTTGCAGATTGATGAAACTCTGCCTCTCCATTTTGCTCTTTTTACCAGTTGCCAAAAGCAAAAGGGATGCCACACAGTAGTAAACATGCCCCAGTTCCAACTTTTTTCAGATGTGTTGCTGTCACTAAATTCAAAATTAACTAATATTTTTCACTAACTGGTAAAATATCTGGTTGAAAATGTGATATCTTTTCTATGTTCTACTGTGAGTAAATTATGGGCTTATGGGATTTGTAAATCATTGCATTCAATATTTGGAACTGAGATAGTATTTTCTCTATTTGTGATGCCCCCCCCAAGCCAAAACAGTTGCACCAAGACTGACTTCCATTAATCTTTGAGTGCTGTATTTTTTTTGTCCCTATCACAACATGACGACTTTCATGAGCTGCTTGCAGTTTCTAAACAATCGTATACTACCGAGATCCTGGATGGTGTTCTTCAGGCAGGGTTTTCTCTGTATGTTACAGTAACCTATCATTTTTAACCATGGATCTGCACACCAGATTTCTTATCAAGGTTTTAACAAGTCACTTCTTGCTAAAATATTTTTTTAAACTGTTGTCTAAACATGAAACATCTGCATCGTGCTTTAAACTGTGAGGGACTATTCATTTCTGTATAAACTCAATGAATATTGCCATGAATAAAATTACTGGTGCAATCTGTATTACGGTCAGTTAATACTGCACACTTATTGTTACTGCACAGACTTGTATCACAACAGAAGTGTTCAGTTCACAAATAATAAAATAATATATAAGTTAAAGAAAAACAGTTTGAGCATATTAACCACATTCAGTCCACTTTTCAATATGGTTAAGAATATTTTGCATAATCATCATCAAAAAAAAAATTAGAAAATTACATAATGGATTTAAGTACAAAACAAAACACACTATTAAGCATTTTAAAACAAGGATTTAACTGACTAGCTTATTTGTTCAACAGCACCCTTTTTGACCCTTTGTGTCACAGGCATAACAGTCTTTCCAAACTTGAGACTTTTAAAAAAATATTTTTTCCTTGCAGTTTTCTAGTTATTTTTCCCCCCCACAAAGTGTTGCTTTCCATATGTTGAAAATGCCAGTGTTATCCTGTAAGTTGTCACTAAAAGCTTTACAAACATCATCTGCATCAGCACAAAGATGGACGCAAAGGTTTTCTGTCCTTCATGAGCAAAAAAAAAAAAAATCCTTTAACAAAGTCTCGTCAGCTCGTAGATAACACTGAGAATGTTTTTGAGTTGTTTTACGTATGCCCACTGCGGCTCAGACTCTGAGGATTTCCAGGCAGTGGTTGTAGCAGATAGCAATCCAGTCAGGCTGGGTGGAAGCCCACTGGACATTATTGATCTCTCCCTCGGCTGTGTAGGCCAGTATGGGGTCCTCAATGGCACGTGGCATCTGTTGGATGTCCCAGATTAGCGCCTGGTGGTCATCCGCTACACAGAAGAGGAGATGAGATTTCAATCAATTTATCTTATTTAGTCTGGGAGAAAATAATGTTAGTAAACATGACAGATTCCTGTTCTGAGTCCGGTTAATACCTGCAACCAGGCTTTTCTTTTTTTGGCAGGAGGAAAGATGGAAAAAAAAAAAACCTACCCCAGATAACAGTATGACTTTACTTGAGTCTTTCCAACAAGAAATTAGTCATCTGAGGTGGTGAGGCCATATTATGCCCAGGTCTGCTTTAGATAAAGCTCTCCCCTACAAGGCTACAACAACTGCCTTATTTTTTATGCAGTGCTCTCAAACTACAATCGAACTTCTTGCTGTGTTTTCTGTTACAGCTGCTCACCTGCAGTACAGATGTGACAGGAGGAATGTGGCGCCCAGGCAATTCCGTTCACACAGGCCCTGTGGTTGTTGAGTCTGGCTACCGGAGTACAGGGTACACGCACATCTAAAATAACCACCTGAGGATACGCAGCGACACTTTACATTTTAGAGCTCCTTAAAATTGACTTTTCAATACAAAAGATAAGGAAAAAATGGTTAGATTGACATTTCCACCGTGCAGTTTCACAATCTGAGCATGAACCTTTTAGATGGAGCAGCACTAACCTCCAAGCTGTCCATCGCCATGGTAGCCAAGTAGTTGGGATCCTGCTTGTTCCAGCAGAGTCGGAGCAACGGGTGATGCCGAGGGTCCTCGTAGATGATGGTGCTGTGTTCGAGGTGTCGGAGGTCAAACATGCGGACCGAGCCATCTGCACCCACTGAGGCAAACATATCCCTGCCCCCACCTGCTCGGCTGAACGAGATGTCATAGACCTGCGATACAAGCAGACAGTGGGTCATATGGGTCTGTTACTCCAAAAGGACAGTGGTTCAATAAAGTTTGATGGATCATCTCATAACTTTTACCTCTTTGTCATGAGCTATGAGCTGTGTCTTGACGTGACCCGTCACCAAGTTGACCCTGCCCAGCACCTGTCCAGTCTCCAGCCCCCAGATTGTACAGGTGGTGTCTATACTGGAAGTACCTGCACAGAAAAAACCACCATACAGCCACAACATTTTTTATTTTCAGTTTCAATCATTGTAATTCGGATTTATCGATTAAATGTGACAAGTCCTGGCTTGAGGTTTTTACCTAACAAGTTTGGGTCCACCTCGTTCCAGTCAAAGGATGTAAGCGGTGCACAGAAATCTGAATTCTTGTTGTTGTTGAGCAGACACTCCAGACGGGTCTCTGTATCACTCACCTGCCAATCAACAAAACATCATTGTCTAAATTTAACTTCATCATGTGACCTAATACCATAGACAGTATAAAAGATGAACGTAGCTTTCTGAAAAGTCAAGCCAAAGTGAATGGCCTTAAACCTGCATTGCTTTTTTATGGCCAGCAAGGGGGGATACCTGTGGGTGTGCAAACAGACTCCTGGTCATATTCAGATCTGTCATTTTGGACGTGTGACAATGTATGGTCAAGTGAATAAAAGCCAACACTGGCCAACTAGAGACTAGTCTACAACTAACTTGCAACCACTGGTTGTGAGAATATCTATTTCCCAACCAGTTGGCAAGTGGTTGTTGGCAATCAATGGAAAATCAATCCCTAGGGAAAAATGTGTATTCTCCAACTGGTTGATAAAAACATCCTTGCAGTTGCTTTGGTCGCAGCAGACAGCCATGGTAGTTTGGGTGTAAGAAGCTGACTTCTCTGCGAATACTCACCAACTACTTTCCTAGCAGTCCAAGAGCTCGACAATAAAGCAACTGGACTTCTTCTTAAGCACTTAAGACTAGGTGTAGGTTCTCAGTCATCCTATAACTTGGATGACTGAAACCCTAAACCAGAGATACTCTCCTAGCAGTAGTGGAAAGTGCAACACAAACCAGAAACCTACAAAGTAACAACTATGCTTTTTGAACCACGTTAGCTGCAGCGCCGAGAAATAACTTTCCTCCGTTTCCTGTTAGCTTTGCAGTTTTTCTAGCTTTACTATCGCTAGGTTAGTAGCTTGCAGACAAATCAGCATCTTCCATGCAGACTGTTACTACCGCAACAATCTGCTAGTGACTAAAGCAATTAGAAGGAGGTTTATGGCGCAGCACCTTCTTTCCAATCAGTTTCATTTAAAGACAGCCAACAACCCCCAAGAACAACTCAGCAAGGTGGGGAATACACACTGATTAGATCACATCCAATATGGTCGGCAAGACTTGCGCAATGTCCGTATGACATCTCACAAGACACCTCAGTAGAAGTGTATGGGAAACCGGCCCAATGCCAGGACCTCTGTAAACCCTTTCCTGACAAGTGTATGGTCTCAGCCACTCATTTCAGGTCATGCTGAATAAAATAATAGATTGAATTTTTAAATACACAAATAATAACTAAATGACGCTAATAATCAGTCGCTGGAATTTCTTAGGTATGATTACTGACTAGATTATATGATATGTGGTTCAGCCACCGAGCACTGATCGGCTCTCTCACCCTCCAGATTCTCAGGTAGTCTCCACTGGTGGCCATCAGGTCTGGGTAGGTTCCTTTGGTGTCAGGTATCCACATGATCTTCGTGGTTGGGTATGGGTGGTCAAACGTGTTTTGGCACACAAATTCTGAGCTGTCCTCCTCCAGACCAACTATTTGAACCTGAGGAGACACAATAACAACTCACCTTGAGTGAGCCAGTGTAGGGTTACTCATCTGAACCAGAAACAGTACAGTACAATGAGTCAGTAAGTGGTGTAACGGGTGGTGATGATTCCAGGGTGCAGAGCTGGGGGGAACTCAGTCTGGGATACATTATTTTTATTTTTTCTCTTTATTCAGTTAAACGATATTTAAATATTTTTAAACTTTACCATTTGATCATTTTCATTAGCACACATTGCAACTGAATCAGGAACAGTTCTCCAAGATTCCTAAAGGACATTCAAAGCACTTCTTTAGATGTTTGCTGCCTTTTTTCCCCATTTTCAAGATGAGTCCACACTGCTTTAATAATGTTGATGGTTCTGGGGAGGCCAATCCATAACTGATAGTTCTCCACTATGTTTTTTTCTATTCAGGTATGCTTCATAGGAGCTGTTACACTTATTTTCAGTCCAGTTCTTGTGTAATTTGTCATATCTCAACCTGTTTCCCCTACTTATTGACAGCCACCCTTCCATTGAGACCATTTCTAATGATACTTCAGTGAACAGTAGACCAAACAGCTGAAGGGCCAGATACATCTCTCCATTCCTGTGGCAGGTCTTTGCTGATTTCCCGCCCCCCCCATTTCTTAAGGGTATGACTTTCAGACACTCTTCGTCTACTCTAGATAGTTTTTTCTTAGTAATACCACTTCTTTTTTTGTCATCCACTTGTCTGGTTTCCTCACATTTTTTAAGGAAACACTGCAAACCATGGCAAATTATGCCAAGTTTTCAGCTAACAGCTCTTTGGCAATCACTTTGTTGGTGCAAAAATATCATTTAATGCCTGTCAAACTTATCTTTGGTATTTTACAGAGATTTAAATTAAGAAATGGGAACAAAATTATGTTTTTGTGACACAGTGATAATAACTGTCTAAAGATACGATTTAAAATTGGTTCTTTGCTAAATTATCCATTATGTGCTGACAGAACACTGGTTCATCCCATGAGTCATGAGTTAGGTGTTTTTTTAATGCTTAATTTATTCAGAGTTCATTGTTAATTGGCTTAAGAAACTAAAAAATAAATAAATAAAACATTTTAAAATGGTCAGCTACAAGGACTGGATTGAAAAGGAGTGAAAAAGCAGCCAATGCCCAAAGAAAAACTTTGAATGACCTCAAGAAAACTTGGAGAGCTATTGCTCAAGAGCACTTTGAAACATTACCCCCAAAAAGCAAAATATAAAGAAATGAAGGTGGATGAAGTTTTTTACCCAGCACTAAATAATAAAAATATACAATCGATGCGAACTCAATGAACATTTAACACTTGGCCAGGTGTAGATAATGTATAGATTTTATATTCAGACATTTCCTAAATTAAGCTGGGCTATTAAAACAATTATGATACAAACAGCTACTTTCAGCTGACAGATGCCTGGAAAACCCACTTTACAAACGAAAATAAAACTTCTCAGACCCGTAAAATGCATGATTGAGTGTACCAACAACATCACCATGACTGCCAGTATTAAACAGCATCATGAGACAGGACGTCTTCCTTGAAGTTACCTTGTTATTGTACTCCTCCACAAAGCTACCAAGAGCCAGGCGGAAGTGTTTGTCCGGCCGGACTGTCCAGTTCATGGCGTAAACCGTCCACGGCGCCTCGTATTTGTAGATTTCTTTACGTTTTCCATGTAGCGACATATTTTTAAATCTACTTCAATAACCTCCGCTTAAGAAAACTAATTGCCAACAGGAAAAGAGGACCTTGAACGCGTCGCACCAACCGCCTACTTTACAAATCTAACTTGCTGTTTCTGCTAATATTGGCTGATTTCTACACAAGTAAACCAACTGTTGAGTCCGTATTATCGGACTGTTGTCCCGGCGGTAGAAACTACACGCTATGTACAAAAAAATCGGTTAAATGTGTCCAATATAAAGCGCAGGTCTCTAGTAAGATGTTCATAATATGGCAGCAATGGCGGCAACCGGAGGACGAAAATAGTATAATGATGAGCGTCATGGAGGCTGCTGGTGCTGCTTTCATGGACCAACACGAGTATTTACAATTACTACAGAAAAGAACAAAGAAAGTGTTTGCAGAAAAGAGAGCTTTGATTCCCGGGCGCTTTAAGGGGGCAAGCGGGTAGTGCTGTTAACTAAATGTTGTCTTTTCATTTTTTGTAGTCTTAATTACTGAAAAATAAGCAAGTTCATCAAAATATAGTGGTTTTCGAGTTAGTAATAAAATGTAAATAACCTCAATCTTACTTCCTTGCTTTTGTTTTTCACGGTGTTTAGGTGCCACTTTTGTTCGCCTTAAATATTTTTTTTCCACTCTTAACTTACTGTGTGTTGTATAGTAGGCTTTTATTTGACGCTAGAGTGGTAAGTTTACGAGGGGCAATGGAAGTCAGCACTGCAGAGGGAGCGCTACACACCTGAGCAGCTGTATGAAAATCTTATATAAAAGAAATTCCTTAACAGAGCAGTTCCATGAATGAAGCTGAGGTATGCTGTATACTTACCTCGCAATTATGCATTTGGGCTATCTCCCATTTCCTGTTGTGACACGACTCTACCGAAAGATCCAGATGTTTCTACGCCTCCACGAACGCATTAGTAATTTTCACCAGAACACAACAATTTATTTTATTATTTAAAAGTGAACTTGGAGGACCCTTAACAGTATGAGTAGGATTATTTGTCAGCACTGACAGCATTGCTATTTTTCCACCTGCTAATACTGAAACATTTGTTTGCCCAGTCCTCATGCATGCTTCTGTGAGAGTTTAAAAAACACTGTGTGCAAATTCTGATTATATTTGCATCACTTCCAAATACATTTGACATTCAGTATTTATTCAGCTCGTGGCTGGAATTCGTGATAGAGCTGTGGTAGACCTATAGTTTTGATTAAAACCTTCGGTCAGCATCTGTTATAGAATATGGCTTTTAAAAAAAATATTATTAGCCATGTCATTAGATGGGTTGCAATGAAAGAGAACATAGAGTTCTCTGACTTTTCACATTCATTACACAACAGAAAGTAGTCTATTAAATACACATTTATACTACTAGAAAAACAGTGCAATTTGGACAAGGCAGCTGCATGAAAAAGGTGTTCTTATAATTTAATTATAAATATAAATATCAGGATTAGGGGTTGTGTTATAGGTTATCCTAACCTATGCTTCTTCCATTGTAATTATACATTATTTGGAGTGTGGGCTGGTGTGTACACTGTTCAACTGTATTGTGTGTGTTACATAGTAAAAACCGGAAGTGTTGTTCTCCCTTTCTTACATAGGGAAATAGTTACAGTATAACGAATACAATATAAACATTACAGGACATACCATTTTACTTTGCCAAAAACAAGTTACCAAATTTGTTTTGGTTACTTAAAAAACCATAACATGCAACATCAACTTTTAATAAATTAAATGCTAAACAGATCATTTGGTCATTCATTTATTTTCTCAACCACTTTACCAATTCAGGCATGTGGGGAAAGGCAGTAATAACTAGTAATAACTAGGATGGGCCCAAGCCCATCCTAGTTATTACTGGGCAAAATAAATGAAGAATTATATTAGTGATTAGTCTGTCACAGATTAAGCCCATGCCTTGAGGGATATTCCTACAAAGTAAGAAGCCACACCAAAGCTCCTCCCTTTTGGGCATTTACCTGTAAACACAAAAGCATATTACACCCTATACACCAAAGTAATGAGTAAATATCATTTAGAAGGGGAAGTTAGAATACTCCACAATATGGCAAAAACCCTCCTATAATACTCTGTAAATACAATGTAATATGAGAACATTAGGATACTCTGCAATACGGCCAAACCCTCTTATAATACTGTGTAATTACAATATAAGAAATATAGGTTATGCTACTCTATAATATAGCTTGCGCCCCAAAATGATGTCTGGTTACAATGTAAGAAAGGGACTTTAAAACGCTCCATAATACAGCCAAACCCTTTTATAAAACTTAAAATATTCTAAAATTATTTGATCCAGCCATCCATTTTCATAACCACTTATCCAGCTCATGATCAAGGTTGTGTTGGAGTCATTGGCAGTCAGAAGGCAAGAAGTGGGGTATACTCTTGATAGGTCACCAGTTCCTCACAGTCTAAAAGTACTCACTAGTTGAAAACACGTAAATTGTATATTGTTTTTCATATCCTTTAAAACAACCAGTTACTACATTGCTCAGCTGTTCTGGTGTGTATTTTAAGATCCTGAAAATCAGATTTTGAATTAAAAAGAACAACATGGTGAAAAGAAAATTCCCCGCTCGCCCCCCTGTGGGCGGTCTATCCTTCAAGCTCGGGTCCTCTACCAGAGGCCTGGGAGCTTGAGGGTTCTGCGCAGTATCTTAGCTGTTCCTAGGACTGCGCTCTTCTGGACAGAGATCTCCGATGTTGTTCCTGGGATCTGCTGGAGCCACTCGCCTAGCTTGGGAGTCACTGCGCCTAGTGCTCCAATTACCACTGGGACCACTGTTACCTTCACCCTCCACATCTTCTCGAGCTCTTCTCTGAGCCCTTGGTATTTCTCAAGCTTCTCGTGTTCCTTCTTCCTGATGTTGCTGTCATTCGGTATCGCTATGTCTATCACTACGGCTGTCTTCTTCTGCTTGTCCACCACCACTATATCCGGTTGGTTAGCCACCACCATTTTGTCCGTCTGTATCTGGAAGTCCCACAGGATCTTAGCCCGGTCATTCTCCACCACCCTAGGGGGCGTCTCCCACTTTGACCTTGGGACTTCCAGGCCATACTCGGCACAGATGTTTCTGTATACTATGCCGGCCACTTGGTTATGGCGTTCCATGTATGCCCTGCCTGCTAGCATCTTGCACCCTGCTGTTATGTGCTGGATTGTCTCAGGGGCATCTTTACACAGCCTGCACCTGGGGTCTTGCCTGGTGTGGTAGACCC
>VVHJ01044470.1:2235-12531 GCA_015107715.1 Tylochromis polylepis | reverse complement strand
AGGAACGTAAGCGTTTTCGGAAACGATTGAAAACGATAGTGTGGACGCGGAGCGTTTTTAGACGAAAACGCCGTTTTCAAATTTATCCGGAGTAGTGTAAACGTAGTCTTAAATACGGCTCTCCTGACGAGCGTAATCCGAGCAGCTGGCTGCGGATGACGAGCGGCAGGTGTCACTGCCTCCAGCGCAGTAATACTTCCGGGGCCGCGATCCCTCAGGCGACCCAAAACATCCGGGAGCATGAACACAAATAAACACACAGGGAGACGGAGGAAATAGGAGAGGAAACAACCAAAACACTACACACGAAAAATAAGCATATTTATAAGGACCCCCAAGTCAGGAACTTGTGTCAAGCCAGCCTCCACTTTGTTTTGTGTTCCCTGAGTATTTGAAACCTGATTTCAAAGTAAAAGCCCTCTGAATTTTAATTTTTGAACTACTCTTTCAATGACTTCAGAATGCTCTTAAAAGGCAAATTCCTGTTTCCACAGACTAGTTGCAGTTTATATCAACAGTATACAACCTCACAGGGATACCATGTCAATATCAAGTCAGTCTGATTTTGCCTTTCAAAGTAATGGCCCGTTGAAATTGCCCATATATCAGTGTGTTTTTCAATGACTTCAGAATGCTCTTAAGAGGAAAATTCCCGTTTCCACAGGATAATTACAGTCTATATTGACAGTATACATCCTCAGAGTGATATCATGTCAATATCAAGTCAGTCTGATTTTGCCTTTCAAATCAATGGCCCATTGAAATTGGCCATATATGACCCACTCGTTCAATGATTTCAGAATGCTCCACCACCACCTCTATTTTGGCTCATTCTAAGTTCAACAAAAATCTACATACAGGCAGAATTATCAATTTTCTGAATCAACTCAGTGTCTGACTGAACCTCTTGAATAAATACCACTGCAGAACACTAGACAATGGAAGATAAAGTCTCACAAAATACACATGAGACAAGAGACTATCACAATAATACAGGAAACATTGCTAACACTGAGACAAAGAGTAAGATGACATATGAACGTGACACAGATGTTCAGATAGTGGCTGGGTTAAAATAGGAGGTTTTAGACAAAGATGAGGTGCAGACCAACCATATGTTTATTCACAAACATCAAACGTGCTAAAATACAGCAACATAGCACAGTGGTGGCACAAGGTTCCAGTAGCAACCTCTGATGTTAACTTTTATAGACAGCAGCTAATTAGTTAAATTAATAAACTACACACACATCTTATCAAAAAGCTTTATTAACGTCAAATCAGTACTGTAGACATAATTGCAATTATATTTACAGTATTGATTTGATGTAGACATAATTGCAATTATTAAATAAAATATTTTTCCACTTGACCCATCACCTACAATCTCCAATAGAACTAATATGGTTATTCAATCCCCTCTTCAATCATTTGGCGCTGCTTGGAACCTTTAAAATGGCACTCAGGAAGCCTGGGGACTCTTTTGGCTAACACACCACTGGGAGAAAGTACAGGAAGTCAAGGGCAAAGAGAGGCTTTGTGAAACGCTGACATTTTTAAAGCATTTGTGCTGGAATTATATGGAGGTTTGATAACAATCTTAAACTCATCTCTACAATGACAACTGCTGGCCAATGTGGCTATCGTCATGTCTTGATAATGCCTTTCTGTGAAACAATGACACAGACAAACCCTGCACAATTCAAAACAGAGCACCTTATTATACCAGTGTGACAAGGACCACAAACAGACACAAGGACCGTGTTTATGCTCTTTTTATTTACGTGGCACTCTATTGACAGTGTCTGTGTCATTCGGCTCTGCACTCCGACTCTGCTCCGGCTTCACTATATCACAACAGAAGAGAGACAGAGCTCATTAACTCAACTCCATGCATCTGTCCCACCAGCCTCCCTGGCACTGCCCCTTGAGCTCATTGCACCACCCCTCCCCTGCAGCTGAGCCAGGGACCACACCTCTGCCACACACCCCCACCACGCGACTGAGGCTGGGGAGCCATCCGACTGAACCTACTCCCCCTCCCCCGTGAATGGGAAAGGAAATCACCCCCGGCCTATGGACCACCTTGAACTCAAAGGGCTGCAAAGCCAGATACCACCAGGTGATCCTGGCGTTGGCATCCTTCATGCGGTGGAGCCACTGCAGCGGGGCGTGCTCTGAGCAGAGGGTGAATGAGCATCCCAGGAGGTAATAACGAAGGGAGTTGACTGCCCACCGGATAGTCAGGCACTCCTTCTCTACAGTGCTGTATCTCTGCTTCTGTTCTGTCAGCTTCCGGCTGATGTAGAGTGGGCGGGTCGACCCCCCTTACCTGCTGGGACAAAACGGCCCCCAGCCCTCTGTTCAAGGTGTCAGTCTGCAGGACAAACAGGAGGGAAAATTTAGGAGCGTGGAGCAACGGCTCCCCACAGAGAGCTTTCTTCACCTGCACAAATGCTGCCTGGCACGGCCCCATCCGCTGGACCAGATCTGGGGCACCTTTCCGGGTGAGATCAGTCAAGGGGCTGGTCAGGTCTGCAAACCCGGGCACAAACCGGCGGTAGTAACCCGCCAGCCCCAGGAACCGTCTCACCTCCTTTTTTGTCTTGGGGCGCAGGCAGGATGCAATAGCTGCTGTTTTCTCCACCTGTGGATGCACCTCCCTGCCTCCCAAGTGGTACCCCAGATACTATACCTCTGTCCGTCCAACTGCACACTTCTTCGGGTTGGCCGTGAGCCCCGCCTGACTCCAGGACTGCTGCCACCTGCTGCACATGCTCCGCCCAGGTGTCACTGTAGATGATAACATCATACAGGTAGGCGGCAGCATATGCAGCGTGCGGCCGCAGAACTTGGTCCATGAGATGCTGGAATGTGGCCGCGGCCCCGAACAAGCTGAATGGAAGTGTAACGAACTGGTACAATCCATACAGAGTGGAGAAGGCCGTTTTTTTCCCCTGGACTCTGCAGACAAGGGAATCTGCCAGTAGCCCTTGGTTAAATCCAGTGTTGTGAAAAAACGGGCCGTGCCTAACCGGTCCAGGAGCTCGTCGACACAGGGCATGGGATAAGCATCAAAGCATGACACTTCAGTCACCTTGCGATAGTCGACACAGAACCGTATAGACCCATCTTTCTTCACTACAAGTACTATGGGGCTACACCAGGCACTGTGTGACTCTTTTATTACTCCCATTTGTAGCATTTCAGCCAATTCCCTCTGAACAATTTGTCTTTCCTGTCTGACCGTGCGACCTCATAGTCAACGTTCCCCACTCACCGTGTGACCACAAAGGCCCCTTGCCACTTGGCGAGTAATTAAGAGCTTGAAGAAGGGAGTAAAACAAGCACTTTGTCTCCCGGTGAAAATTGCTCTGCTCCGACCCCTCTGTTATACAGGCGCCGCTGACGTTGCTGAGCCTGGAACAAATTCTCCCGTGACAACCTCCCCAGTGTGTGGAGTTTTGCTTTCAGGTCCAGCATGTACTGAATTTCATTCTTTGCGGGGCTCAGACCTTCCTCCCAGCTTTCTTTAATTAGGTCAAGCATCCCACGCAGTTTCCTGCCGAACAGCAGTTCAAAGGGAGAAAATCCCGTGGAGGCCTGGGGCACCTCCTGCACTGCAAATAACAGAGGGTCCAACCAGCAATCCCAATTGCATTCATCCTCATGTATGAACTTCTGAATCATGGACTTTAAAGTCTATTCAGCCGCTCCACCAACCTGTCAGTCTGAGGGTGGTAGAAGCTGGTCAGAATAGATTTAATGCCCAATAATTTGTGCAGTTCCTTCAGTGTGCTAGACATGAACGACGTGCCCAGTCAGTATTTCTTTTGGAATACCGACTCAGGAGATGACCTGAAACAGTGCCTGCGCCACACTCTTTGCAGAGATGGTGTGCAACGGCACTGCTTCCGGGTATCGCATTGCATAATCCACTAGAATTAATACAAAGCGATAGCCACGTGCACTCCGGTGAAATGGCCCGATGAGGTCCATGCCAATGCGTTCAAATGGGACCTCCGTTAATGGTAGGGGCGCAAAGGTGCTTTTGGTATGGCCGGCTGGTTAACAAGTTGGCATCCCGGACAGGATGCCTGGCCAATAAAGTTGGGCCATAATTCGCTCCAGAGTCTTGACAAATCCCATATGCCCTGCCATGGGGTTATAATGAACCGCCTGGAAAATCATTTCCCAGCGGCTTTGCGGCACCAACAACTGGGTGTGTCTCCTCCATGCGAGTGTCACAACTCACTCGATATAACCTATCTTTTAATAATACGAAGCGTGGGTAGGTCCGCATGGCTTCAGGGTGCATCACATGACCATCAATTTCAATCACTTGGTCAAAGGCTGAGCGTAGGCTGTCATCACGAGACTGCCCAAGTGGGAAATTTCCAGTGGGGGGAATTTCCGGAGCTGGCGGGACCTCATAAGAAGGACCCGCCATCTCCCCACCCCCAGAGTCAGTGTCGGACAACCCCGCGTCACTGCTGAGCGCTGCGCATACACTACACGCTACTAATGGTCGTGATTGCATACTGCCCCAACAAGTTATTAAACCCCAGCCAATTCGCACCCAGAATTAAGGGATGCGGCAGGCGCAGGCTAACTGCAGCCTTTACTCTGTGTGTTTTACCCTTGTACTTTAGCATCAGTGGCACCAAAGCATGGTGCATACCCCCTTGAGTCCTTACCGGAATGCTGTACATCCCTCCCGGACTGGGAGAGGGATGCGGAACACCTGCCCCACCTACATCAGCGGGCACTCCTGCCTCAGATGTCCCAGTCGCCCGCATTTCCAGCACTCCTGCCCCGGAGTCTATGCCGTCCTCTGTGGCTCGGGTGCAGCGCTGGCCCCTTCCGGGCCCTGCGAAGGCAGAATGGAAAGGAACAGATTAGTGGGGTGCAGTGTAGGGGCCCAATCCACCAGCACAGATGCAGGAAACTGTCGCCTTAGCACTGGAACCGGGGCTTGTCTCCCTGGCGGCTGTTTTGCCTTTTCTGGCCCCTCCACTGTCAGGTGATCCTCTGCTAGTGTGACCGCCACCTCCACACTCGTGGGCCTGTGGCAGCGCACCCACCGCTGCGTGTCTGCAGGCAGCTCCTCCGTGAATTATTCCAGCACGACCTTCCCCAGCCTGCGGGCCTCCCACTCTGACTGCCCTGGCTGCAGCCACCTTGCCGCTGCATTCTGCAGCTTCTGGGCCCAGGCAAACAGCCACTCCTCCTCTGTCATCTGGCAGGCCTGGAACCGCTGGCGATGGTCTTCCAGGGAAAGGCCCAGTCTGTCCAGCACGGCCCGGCAGTCATCTGCAAAACTGCCCTGTGACGCTGGTGGCAGACTTAGGGCCGCCGTCTGGGCCTCAGTTGTTGCAGCGGCAGCAGTCGCGGTGCCCACTCTGCCGAAGGCCACTGACACGCCTCTGCAGTGGCCTGGAAGGTGTCTAGGAAGACCTGGGGGTTGTTCCCCTCTCCCATCCTGTGCAGCATCACCGACAGTGGATGGGGGGGACGGCGATGCTGCAGCCCCGACCAGCCGCTCCAGGACCAGGGTCTGCCGATCCGCCTGCTCCTGCAGTTTTGCCAGCTCCTCCCGCTGCACCACCGCCTAATTAGTGCTCATTGCCACCATCTTGGTCAGCATTTGAGCCAGAATCTGTAGCGGCTGTGCCGGTGCTGTGGCTTGCAGGTCTGACATAGCGGCAGGGTTTCGGCACCAGTGTGGCAAGGACCACAAACGGACACATGGACCGTGTTTATGCTCTTTTCATTTACGTGACACTCTATTGACAGTTTCTGTGTCGTTCGGCTCGGCACCCATGCGTGCAGCTTCCCAGCTGCACTCCAACTCTGCTCCCCACTCTCTGCTCTGGCTTCACTATATCACAGCAGAAGAGAGACAGAGCTCATTAACTCAACTCCACGTACCTGTCCCACCAGCCTCCCTGGCACTGCCCCTTGAGGTCGCTGTACCACCCCTCCCCTGCAGCTGAGCCAGGGACCACACCTCCACCACAACCAGGCTGTCAGTTATCGTGAAAAACACATGTTTTGGAGAAATCCCCGCACAACCAGGGAAAGATAATTAATGAGACTGTTACAGACAGAAAGCTGGGATTGTAACGAACATCAGTGTGCTTCTGCAAAATTCTCCCTCTGTTAGCATTCATGTTGCTCACAATAAACCAATTTACAAAGTAAAACATACCGAGAAAAGACTGCTGTGTTTACTGTAATAACCACACAGGTTTCCAGCTGTTTGTGGGCTCAGTCAGCTTCGTTTTTACTCACAGCCCTAAAACCTTGGATATGCTTTGATGACTTTTAAGTTTCATGTCATCAGGTTAGTTCTGCACATTATCAAACATTAGCTTATATGAAGCATATTAGCTTTTATTTTTAATCAATTTAAAAATATATACATGAATGAAAAGACAAAATGTGTTTTCCTTCTTTATAAAAAGGTAACATTTATTATATTATATTATATTATATTATATTATATTATATTATATTATATTATATTATATTATATTATATTTGAAGCTGTGGGTGCTGTATCTTGTAACACTGGCATAATGTTTTAATGTGAAGTTTGGAGGTTTGATTATAGTGAAACTGCCTCCTGTTGTTTATGAGATATTCACACCAGAGGTGTCAGTGAGAATAAAAAAGGGGAAAGAAAAAGAAACTCATCTGTCATGAAAAATTGTTATGAAATAGATCACCTGTAATTAATGGATGTGTTTTTGTAGCTCTAGTTTTTACAGTATAAATATTTTCCTTATGGCAGCACAGTATGTGAGTAAAAAACTTGAGAACAGACAGAGCCAGAGCTGAAAAATCCTCCTGTTTTATTTTCTCCATGAAAGCAGAGGCAGGTCTGCAGAGGGTCCCAGTGCAGTCAGGAGAGACTCCCCTGCCTCAGAAAACGTGTGCTTACAGTGTATTTGTAATGATAGAAAAGGAGAAGAAAGAAGGAGGTCCTTTTTTCATCAGGTGGACAGCAGCTAAAAAAATAAAATAAAATTGTCATGATGAGTGCTGTGTGGCAGGCAGGAATGGAGGACCCATATGCAGGACTCAGAAACAGAGGGTTGAACTTAGGGTGCAGCTTTATTGCCAGAAGGACTCTTCATGAAAATAAACACTTACAAAAACAAACCACAACCTCAAACATGAAACCTAGACTGGCACTGGAAACTAGATGCTAAAGATGGGCTCAAAACACAACAGGAGGCCCACAGCACAAAGAGAGGGTACAACATGACACAGAGCAAGGAAAACACAGGGCTTAAATACACACTGGAGCAATCAGGGAATGGGAGACAGGAGGGCAACACAGCTGGGAGAAATCAGAGCTAACGAGACAAGGGGAAACAAAACCAGACACACTGACATGAACTATCAAAATAAAACAGGAAACACACAATAAGCACAGAGACACAGACTTGACACTGAACAAAGGGACACAGGAGCAAAACCTAAGAACAAGAAATTACAGATCAAAAACAGAACAAAACTCAACACACTGGGTCACCGACCCAAGACCATGACAAAAATAGGGGTTGTGGTAGCCATGGAGTACAAAACTCAGGAGTTGCAAATAACATTTATTTACAACAAAATGAGCCCAGTGCATTTTAAAAAAACTAAAACTGAAATGAGAGGACTACATGTATTTGTAGTCCTCCACATTGTCCACACTGACCCTCTTAATTGAAACAGGGGTCACAGGTTTCCTGGTCCTCCTAAAGTCTACAATCAATTCTTTGGTCTTTGTCACGTTGAGCTGTAGATGATTTTGCTCACACCATGTGACAAAGTAGTCACACACAGCCTGGTACTTCATCTCATTACTCTCACTGATGCATCCAACCACCGCAGCGTCATCACAAAACTTCTGAAGATGGCAGGTCTCTGTGGAGTGGCTGAAGTCTGTGGTGTAGAGGTCTCTTGGTGGTGCCCCTGTATTGCTGATCACCTTGTCAGACACACAATGTTGAAGATGCACATATTGTGGTCTTCCTGTGAGGCAATCAACAGTCCAGGATACAAGAGACACATCCACCTGCAGCGAACTGAAGGGGATCCTGATGTAGCCTGACAATAGGTCGGAGCTGGTCAAGGATGAGTCTTTCCAGGGTCTTCATGACAAGGGACGTCAGTGCAACAGGCCTGTAATCCTGGGGGCCTCCAGGACGTGGGGGCGTTGGTACAGGAATGAGGCATGTTGTTTTCCACAGCACTGGGACCCTCTGCAGACTCAGATTCATCATGAACAGATCATGAAAAATTCCACAAAGCTGGGGGGCACAGGCCTTGAAGACACGGGGACTCACCCCGTCTGGTCAAGGAGACTTGTCTGAGCGGAGTCTTTTCATTTTGTCTCTGAACCTGGTCTGACTGAAATTGATAGATGGGGGAGGGGTGTCAGGACTTTCACAGGAGCCTATGATGCAATGTGGAGAGAGGAAGAGAGAGTGGCGTGGCTGTGGATTGCAGGCTGACTACAGGTAAGTCAGTGGGGAGAGTGAGCATTTACTGGAATGTCGAATCTGTTGAAAACACATTCAGCTCATCGGTTCTGTCCTCACCGCCGCCTGCTGCTTTTTTTTTGGAAGGCCAGTAGTGAACATGTAATTCTTCTTTGATCTGAGAACACTCTTACTTTATAAATTTTTGTTTGTTTCACAGGTTCTGGAGAAACACTGTAAGAATATAAATGAAAACAAACAAGTAAACAGCCCTCAAATATACTTTCATGTCTAAGTCATCATTCAACCCTTTAGGTGCCTAGTACATCTGTTTAGCTATCTATCACTATTAGTGGACAGAATAAATGGAGCTATAATGATTGCTGTCTGCCTCACCTCTGCTAATTTAAGTCACTGAACTGAGGGGTGTACTGCAAAGGGAGATTAATGGGTTATCGAGGTATGTTTAGCCTAAAATCAGACTTTCAAGTGTGTCAGGAAAGTGGTTCTCTTTTCTTCTGACTAGATCCCCATGGTAACAAACAGTATGTTGAGCACATAACCTGCCCTGAACCAGGTAATATTCAGAGTTAAAACACATATAAGCACCACTTTAACAATGAATGAAATTTTTTTCTGTAACTCTCATAACTCTTTTATTTATAGTACATACAAGTGCTATCTAGATTCTCTACTCAAGTAATCTGTTTAAGTAATATGTTTATTCACTGGAGATTTGCATGACCTGGTCACACAGTAAGGTCTCTGATTGGAGTAGACAACACTCCATTGATCTGTTTTGTGCAGAAGAAGAGGGAAATGAGGTATCAAACGCTGCCTTTAATTTGAGGATGCACAGATCCTGAAACAGAAAGCCTGGGCTAGAGCCAGTTTAAGAAAGTTGATGACTGTTGTCATCAGGGATGTGAACTGATAATATTTGTTTTTGATTTTTGATTCTGATTATATTGTTAATATTACTTACTGATTTACTTCCTTGCCGATTCTCTTATTGATTCTCAATACCCCCCCTTTGAGAGTTACCACCATTACTAAGAAGCGTATTGACTGCATTGCTATTTTCCTCCTCTGACACACTAACCGATAAGTGGGATTGATAGACAAGCAGACTTCTCGATTCCCATCCCTAGTTGTCATAATACACTTTATGTGGTGTTCTTTTTGAGGAGTTCAGGAGACAGTCTAGCAGTTCACACCATTTTATTATTATGCAGTTAAAGATTCGGGTTGCACAGCTGTGGACTTCTCTATGTCAGGCAGTATGCACACAGAGGAGTAAAGTACAATTCATAATTCAAAGCATATATTAGACACAAGACATCAAGAAATATTTGTGATTGGCTATGGATGCATTAGTAGTGCTTGCTCATAGGGGGTCATATGATTGTTGGGTTTTCTCTCTATCTACTATTGTACGATCTACTGTACATTATATAGCGCCTTGAGGCGACTGTTGTTGTGATTTGGCGCTATATAAATAAAATTGAATTGAATTGAATTGGATGGGCAGATGCCGTGGTTTAGACTTAGCACTCCGTGATTTGTTCTCCTCGTGGTCCTTTTGCATGGTAACGGTCTTTGGCTTCCAATCAGGGATCTTGTCCTGTGTGAGAAAACTCCTCCCTACTCTACAGTTGTTACCAGACATATATTATTTCCACACGGATGTCAGCTTTAACCAACATATTAAAGTGTGCAAATATTTCACATTTCCTGGCAGAGAAATGCAGATTTTTGTTTTATCTTTGTAAAAATAAATGTTGAGCTGTAAAATATGAGTTTTTTCCAGAGAGCC
>VVHJ01044462.1:2126-15944 GCA_015107715.1 Tylochromis polylepis | reverse complement strand
ATAATGTAATATCTTCCCTGTGAGTGTCTATTTATGACAACTCATTAATCGCTGTGTAAATGTGATGTAATGCTGCCCTTTCACTATTATTGTCCCTGTAAATTTAAAAAGGCTACTGTGACGGTGCGAAGGCAGACCCCACGACTCGGGCATGTTGCTCCACATATTTTATTCTACACGGTTAACACAATTCACACGGTTGCTGTTAAACAAACACCGGCTGCAGCTCTCCCGCTGCCAGCCGCACACCACAACAACAACCCCAAACCAACACTCAGGACCCCTTTTATGGCTGGCGAGGCGTGATTGCTGATGCCGTGCAGGTGAAGCCATCTCCACCGCACGGCACCGCAAGCCACGCCCCGCCACAGTGCTACTATTAATTTGACTGATTATTGCAACATGCTATTTTTTTGCACTTACAGAGTGAGTCTGTGTGTGTGTGTGTGTGTGTGCGTGCGTGCGTACGTGTACGACATGTCAGTAGGGGGAGAGTTATTATGCCTGTCGATTATTTTTATGTCCTGATATGTAAAACCATAGAGTTTAAAGAAAATGTCCCATTTTTCCTCTTTTACCATGACTGTATTTGAAATGCATCACAAACAAATGTTATGTGTGAGAAAAATTGTTTACTTTAAAAAATATTTTCCATTTTCCAGAATGCAGGTTATTTTAAGGAACTACGATTTTCAGTTAAAGTTTTAAAAGAAAACTAAATTCAATTAAATGTGGAAGTGGACATCAGAGAAGATGGGCTAAACTTTTATCTACTGATATTCCTAATCAGTGCTTAGGACGGAGCTAACTGTTCCCATATGGCAGGGGTGTGTATTGAAGTGAGCTACATGTGCTGCTTCACAAATTCTCTGGGAGTATTTCTGTAATGGAAACACATGTAGAGTCCCTCTGATGGTCAGGTGTGGCGCAGTATTCCATTATTTGAAAATGTTTTAAATGGAAAGGGGCCATCTAATTTTTGTGTGTCTCCTGGATTGATTGCCATGTGTTGTTATATTTTAGACAAAACACAGCTCCCCGTCTTGTTGTATTTTGATCCTTATGCATTCTCAACACAAAGAACAGTTTTGCTATAAGTGATAATTAATGACATCTTTAAAGTTGGGCTGTGCTGGACTCAGTAGTTCGTAGATTACATTGCCTGTGTTTAGCACGCTTTAATTTATCTTTTCCAAAAAGCAGAACTAAAAGCACATTTAAAAAAAAAAAGTCATGAGTTGAAAGGAGGTTCTGGGGTCTTTGAGATGAAACCAGCCATTTGTACAACTGGTGACAGACAAAAATTTTCTTCTGATCACTGGTCACTTATCCGTTACTTAAAGACACTCTTAATCTTGGACCCTTTCATCGCTCTTTAGGAAGTAAACCGACCATCAGAGCACATATTGGCCTGTGTGAGCATATGTCCTCATGTGTATCAGACATGCTGGTGGGTGGTTGAGTGAGACCTAACGGATCATTGGCTCTTTCAGCTGTTGTCCTCTGTTTTAGTTGGAAATCAGGCAAGAATGACTTCATCTCCCTTGACTTCTTCTAGGTCATCAGGCTGTAAAGAGCCCCTTATATCCTTTCTTTTTTTCCCTTTCCCATACCCAGCGATGCAACACTGTTCAAGCATTTAGATGCCTGCAGAGTAGCCCTGGACCAGTGACCAATTAACGGGTTACACAACACTAATATTTGAACTAAAGAAGAATTTTGTATCCAAAAGTAAGTCCCTGGAGTGCCAGTCCAAAAAGAAAGAAAGAAAAATTCCAGAAAAAAGAAAATGGAAGCACAAAGAAATAGGGGAATAACTGCAGTAAGATTGTGAATTGCTACTAGCAAGTCAAAATCTTACCCTAGATAATATAGAAAACAGTGAAGCATATATAAGAAAGAACAATTCTTATCTGCATTCACTTTGTTCTTACAGGGCAGAAATAGGAACTAGTAAGTAAAATTAGAGAAAAATAACACTTGAATACCCTTAAGACATTTCTTACTATGATACATTGCACCACCTTACAAAAAGCCAATGATGTATTGTGAATGTTGGATAAAATAATCCAAGCAGTATCCCAAGGGTTAACCAATATGACTTGTTTAAGGAAAGTGAGGAAACAGACCGACTGAAAAATACAGGCAAAACTTTAGGCAACGTTTACTGTCCACAAATCTTGTAGATAGCAAGCATATCCTGAAAAAGTGCTCAAGGCTAAATCATGATATCCCTTATGACAAAAAAATAAAACATACAGTAACCAGCCCCGTTCATATATGCTTTTGAAAAAGGGGGGGAAAAATTGCTTCAGGAATATCTATTAAAATGCCCAGCACAACCAATAAAACATTCACTTAACCTCATAGTTTTCTACTAAAAGTCTGAGGTTGGGTTTCTTTAAAGTAGGTCAAAGAGTGGAACTCAGGTTCACTCTATAGTGAGGCCTTATTTTTTGTTCCATATATGAAAAAGCACCCCTTCTACCATTGTTCTCCCACTAAGGCTTAATAACTCAGGAACTTTTAAATACGACAGCACTGCTACTCACCAGAGTTATAGTTACAAGTCTAAATGAGAGCTTCAAAAATAACAAAAGGCTAGGTGACATTTTTCAGAGAAATGTGCATATTTCCCAATCACTGTTAGAGAATAACAGAGCAGAAATCAGTGAAAATGTCGACGGCCAGAATACACTATGAGGCCAATTATTGGCTCAGCCACAGTATCTGGTGTCTCAAGCATTCATGAGGACCTGTGTGTGGTTATTTATGCAAGCTTTTTCACTGAAGACACAACCAAAGAATATATTTCAAAGGGTTTCTCCCTGGTGGACTCATGTCTTTCTGAGTTTCTTGGAGAGAATATGCAGGTTCTACGGGAAAGGGGGATGTAGGAATACTGAGCACACTTGAAACAGACTACAGATTAGCTAACGTCTTTGATGACCACAAAGAAAGAAAAGTAAAGAACAGAGTTCCTCTGAAAGTAGAGTACAGAAAAGGTATTTATACACATTTAAAAAAAATGCATGAGATGATTCTTATTTTTATTTATTAGTACAGTAGTTTTAAAGGGTGTGGAGTCTCTCTGCATCATGTCAGAAAAATCATCAGTAAAACACAGTAAAGTCCTGGTTTATATGAATTACCAGACCAGCACGGTTGAAACCTTGCCAAGGTTTTCATCTTTTTTTGTCTGTTTAAAAAGCTGCTCTACAAATAGCACGTCATACTTTACTTATATTGTATTTCTGCTCATATTTCAACATTGGTGTCGCAGCTATCCTGTAACTGAAAATGCAAAGGTTTAGCAGTCATTTGACCTGTCAAAGCAGCCTATGAAAAGATGCTCCCCTCCTACTTGTTCTAGTTGGTTGTGCAATTACTAATTTTGTATTTTCCTTGTTCTTTTCCACCCCCTAAACAGACCTTCTTATCCCCGGGACACTTTGCCTTTGACACACTCATCTGCTCGAGTCTGTGGCTGAACCCTTAGCACACCCACCCCAATAATGGGATATTAGGTTCTTCTGTGGCCCTCACCAAAGCACAGATTAGTAAAAAAAAAAGAAAAAAAAAGAGTCTTTATCCGCCCACCTTTTCCAAGCATTTCTTATGAAGACATGTGAAAAATCGTTTAGCAGCCTTACTCTGCAGGGGCTCTACAAACACATATCAATATATTTCCACACTATACCACCTTATACCTTTTTTTAAATATACTTCTCTTCCCTCAAGTTTGAGAAAGACAGAGTTTGATCCAAAACGGTCTCTGCTCAGGTTCAGTTTTGATGAACACCAGGGCTTTTTTTTCACTTGGGGTAAATGTTAACACATTAGCCATCGGGGGAACGGTGTCTGTGTACACATTTTGAGACACTGCACCCTAGAGAGAGGAACTTAACCTGTGTTTCCTCGACAGAACAGAATATGTGCTCTGGAAACCTTGAGAACTGCATCACGACCACATTTTGAGTTTTAAACTGAGCCGTGGAAGGTTTTGAATGGTGGGAGAGGCTCAAGCACACATGTTAAATGTTGTGGAATAGAAGGGTCAGCCAAACTGGGATTAGCTTTTTAGAGCATAGCATATTTTATGAATACATGATGCATGGTGCAAGTGAAGAAACAGTTGGGATCCAATGTCAAAAATGTTCCTCCAACAGAGGAAAAAAAAACATAATCAAGATCTGTCATATGCCATAGTTAGTATAAAAAGACTGAGGTCTATCAATGATTTTGCAATTGTTAAATTAAAGCTTATTTATTTGATTTATTATGGCTTTACTGGGATGTTTAAAATATAGCTGAAAGCACCGCAACTTATAACTCTTAATAGCAGTAGAGCTCTGTCTGTAATAGAGACACAGGCTCAGACATCAACTTGTCATAAAAAAAAAAAAAGAAACCTTCTGTATTATGAGAAAATGTCTGTTTTCCCAATACTAATCAATCTGTAGTCCTACAGTCACAATAATATTTTGAAATAAAACTTGTAATACAGGAAATGGCTCTAAGCATCTCTCAGCTGGCCCTTCTGGACTTTGGGATTTATAGAAGTCGTTTATCAGGGCTAAAATTTCACCTCAGAAACCACAGAGTTCAAGAATTACAGACAGACAGCTTTTTGCAAAGTTACACATATAATAAGGACTTAGTGAAGACAGATATACTGCAAGCTTTGTGTCTGCTGTCGGCAGATAAACGCTGTCGGTAGGTTAATGATACTTGGGATTCCACTACTTTCTGTGGGGTTTTGCCCTGCAATGTCAATGTTTTGTATAAGGCTGCTCACTATGAAAGACAGGATATGTTTCTAATGCTTCTGCATTACTCAAAAAGGCATCACTCACATTAACATACTTGGTTTTCATGCGTTCCTGACCTTTGAGGAAGCAACTTAAAATGTTGATATTTTATTTTTGTGAACACATACTTCAGCATAAAGAGTTTTTATTTTGTAGGTTCAATATGAAAGACCTCTCACACTCAGTCTCCATTCCTCTTGGTGATATGGACATTCCTGCTGCTCTATATTCTCAGTCACTCTCATTTTCCAACTCTCTCAAAATCACCTCATTTAAAATTCAACATTGCTACTCTTATCCAAGGATGTAATGTATGTAGCTGTGCTCTCCGAGCCAGCTATGCCCCTAGTTGATGTTCTTTAAATTCCTATTAATCTGTCGTCTAGCATGCATTTCATCCAAAGTCTACATAGGCCATTTGTAGGGCTTCCCAGAATACCATTTCTTGAGCTCCGGATGAGCTTATGATGGTAATGAACAGTAAGGAGTTGACTCAGCCAGATGGAGGTGGGGGTTGGAATTTTTTTTTCTAACCACAATGTCATCTTAAAAAAACTTTAAAACAACTTAAACACAGTAGCTGTTCTATAACTACTTAGAAGGTTTGAAAAAACAGAAAGTCTCTCATGCTGTTTACATACACTGAGTGCTGCTGCTTGCTGAGCAGAGGGAGGTGTGCTTCACTCCCACCTTGAACAAGAACTCCCATAGGTTTTTCGCTAGGTGTTTATTTAAAAAAAAATGTTGTTGAAGAGGGTATGAAAAGATGCTCAATTTGGGGATGGAATCGCTAAGTTTGCAACGAAGGTGAACTGAAAGAAGTGAGAACACTATTAAGAACAAAGTGAAAAATAATTCCACAAAACAGAAAAAAAACATAAGAAAACTTGCAGCCTGTAACTACTTGGCTGCAAGTTTTGCCTGATTTAATCATCATCTGAGAAACTCACTGTTTACATAATTTTAAGATGTTGGATGTGCTTCAATTTTAGACATAATCATGTAAAATGATAAATAACAGAGAAAGTGAGAAGTGACACAATGTCTCTTGTTCTTGTACAGCATCTGCTGCCCAGAGAGAGAGAGAGAACAGCAGGAGAACAGTGGGAAATGGGGCTCCACTGCAAGCCAAGCAGTATACTCCATACTGTAGATAGTTAAGCACTTTTTTTTCAAAGGTCTTACTAAAAAGTTACATACACAGTTTTTAATACCAGGTGTTTAAGTCACTATCTACACTTATCTAAGTCAAACTACTTAAAACGCCTTGATTTTCCATGCTCTGTTCTTCCAAATAAAGTCTGCTTATTGAATGGATACTTAGCAAAAGTTGCCTGAGTGCTTTTTAAAGATGATGAAACAAGAATACAGTACAGAGAGTCTTTTCTCTCTGTGAAAACAAATCTCTGGGAAACAGATGCATATTCAGTTTATATTCATGTTCCCTGCTGATTTTCTGTTTGCTTTTGATTCATATCTGTCTGTGTAATACAATCTTTTAAATGCCACCGAGCACGTTAAACTGTAGGCTTCATGATGCAGAGCAGTTGCGCGCATACAGTATGTGTCTGCCAGCAGGCTGATAATAGAATATGACTTAAAAGGTGAAAGGAGCATTCTTAACTATTTTGTTTTAGTTTAATCATGCAAGCCAACTGTTTGATGGAGTTCCCCCTTCAACTGCAAAGCTTTCCTCTTCATTACCTAAAATGGAACAGCTCACAAATCAAGTGTGGCAGACCATTTTTCCACACATGAAGGGTGCAGATTAATTAGATTGTATTTATTTAGCTGGAACCCTTTATAATTTTGCAAAAAAGGAAAAAATGGGGGGAAGTAAGGTATGTTATATGCTTGATAACACTCAGTTTCTGCTTCAAAATCTGACAAACGTTAAGCCTGAAAAAACAACAAATATTACTATAATGATAGTAGTGTATGTATGTATATCTGTTCCCAAACGCCTCCTAGACGTGTTCATCAATCTGGATGAAACTTACAATAACAACTGCCAAGGGTACCAGGATTATCAACATCTATATAACTTTTGGAAATAATTTTATAACACTCAAATCCTTACAAATTATATATGTTATGTGTCGTAGCTGATTGCAGTACAGACAGCAACATTATGTACATGTTACATGTACGTTGTTGACATTACATATACATTATGTGTATGTTGTTTATAAATACTATTTTTAATGCAGTGGCACTTTGGGCTCACCGTGTTGTCGTGCATATCTGTAAATAATTGCTCATCAAACAATTACCCTAACAGTTCTTGGTTCCTTTGTCTTATACAATGAATATGTAGCATGCAAAGAAGAAAAACAATGAATATTTTTATATTTTGTTTGGTGTTTGTGAACAGCCGTTTTTGCCGTCTGACTATATACAGTAATATATTGAAGCTCAAAAGAGTACCATGATAAATTAACATGTCTGTGTTCCCATACATGGGCAAAGCAAACAATTGCTGTAATAACCTGGACACTTGGAGAGCACAACTCACCCCGATGGGCAAAGACTGTACTAAAACTTTGAAGTTTTATTATATTTTTATTACAACATGCTGACATCAGCTTGTTTTTATTACAATATGATGACCACAGTCTATTCTGGTGTCATTGTGATGTGGTAGGGTGTCGTGTCGAAATAAGTGTGATGTGCAGGTCTGTCAATATTTTAATTTTTTTTTTTCAAGGTCAACATTTACCTTGGGCACTAACAGTAAAGGCCAAGGTCAAATGCTTAAAAATGCTAGGTACTCATGTCTGCCAAGGCCCGGTATATTTGAGTGAATTTTGAAGATAATCCATAAAAAATTGTGGGTAATTTGGTGTGACCTGACCCGATTTTCACACAAAATTTGAAAATTAGCTTAAAACCTGTGGATGGTAGACTGCTAACAAACAGGGGGAGAATAATAAAGCTCCACTGCCTGTATCAAATACAATAACGTATAATTAATATTAGGTAATACTAATGCATATAGCTGTAAACATAATTCAGCTCTGATCAGGGAGGAAGTTTCCAAATTTATGTCAGTGTTTGGATTTTATACATTACTAGGCAGTGTAAAACTAAAGTATGCGGTTATCAAAGTTGCTGAATCTGAAGATAAGTAACTACACAGATGGAAATTGGTGGTTGTCACACCACACAAATCTCTCTCATGCAGAGGCTAACAAAGTGATGATAAGGTTGAATGAGACTGTGGTCCTCTGGAGAGGGATTACTCTGCGGCTCATCGCTCCTTCACTGTACAGGGACTGAGAAATTAGTCACAAGGGAACAACATTTCATCATATGTCAGGTTGACTCCAAGTGTTGTGCTAGGACAAACAGCAAGGTTTTAGGGTGGCAGGTTGACTTTGCAGACATGTGATCTTAGTGTTGTAAGCTGTGCTTTCAGACATAATTCTAAAGAGTCAAAACATGTATGAAAAGGAGGATGTGGCGTGTCCGAAAACAACATCCGAAAACAACACGAAACTGACTTGTTGGCCCGGGACATTTGTCTCCTGTCGAAACTGGAGAAGTGCGCCGTGTTGTTTTTGGTGGGCCAGACGAATACTTGAATGTGATTCATCTTGGAGCTGAGGAGTAATTACTTCAAGGACTCACAGATGTATCTCCCAGAGATGTTTGAATTCTTTGAGCCCACCATGCAAATCATCCTCAGTTTAATCAAAACATCCCAACAGAGAATGAGCCACTGCATTATCTCAGGTGGCTTAAAACAGTCAGAAACAATCCGGGATCCATCACTGAAAGCACATAATTATCATCCACTGCAGTGTACAGGGATGCACCATTTCAATCCACGTGTGGCAGTAGGCTGCTGGGCTAATTTACTACTGGAAAATGTAATTAAAAGGTCAGCTCATTTCATCAGTTCTTTAAATCTTTCCTGTGCATTGGAGTAAAATGAGACACAATTGTGGACGTATTAATTGGAAGTTCTACAGTTTTAATTACATGAAGCTAAATCGGGCATGAGTAACAATTAACAGACGTGCCACTGGGAATATCTATGACCATCTATTTAGTTCTCCATTGATATACTTTAGAAGATTTTTATAAGTAAGCGGGACTGAGAATAACATGAGATTATAAAGAAATAACACCCAAGCATTAAGTGTTATTTGGAAACATGGGAGAGAAACAGGAAAGAAAAGATAAATGGAACAGTTGAAGTGGCAGGTATAAGACACCTCATTACTGCAGCTCTTCACCACTCCTTTCCAGCTTGGAAATAATGACAGATTCACTGGAAGGTCTCTCTCCCTCTTTCTCTGTCTCACTGCGGAGATGTGACCCTGAGTCTAAACAATGCAATCAGCCTTGTTTTATTGACTCATGCTGAGCCAGTGATTTCCCCTCTGCTGGTGCCACTTTATCTTAAATAAGCAGGTATTAATAGTGTCAGAAGATCAACAGGGATATGAACAGTTTTCCTTCTTTTTTTTCCCCCTCCGAAGTTCCACACGCATCCTCACAAATGCCGACCTTTTCTGTGAGTCCTTCATTTGGGATGAAACCTGGCCCTCTGCATCTCTTCTGTGGTGGATTTGAACACTTTATAGACTAAAGTCTCCAATTTAAATGACATATTGTGTAAACCTGGTTGGGTAAGCTATTTGATTTGTAGAATAGATTCAGACCTGTGTGCAAGTAAGGAGAAAATGTCTGTTTATAAGAATAAAAACTATGTTTGCACTATTTGATCTTGTTGTTAAATCTGCATTAAAATCTCATTAAAATCTTTAAATAGGAGGCTACGGTTCAAAAGCTGAGTTGTAAAAATTACAATTTGATGTTTTGCAGATGTTTATTTGTTTATTGGTGTACAAAATTTGTAGGTTTTTTTGGAGGGGGGGGTTGCACACAGTTTTATCTACACTAAACAAATGAGCCATGGCACGCTATTTAATGTTTATGGTGTCTGGAAGTAAGGTTTTATGATGGTATTTGCTGGACATAAACTAGGACAGTGGTATTAATCTTCGCGCTGACAGAGAGAAAGTAGCTGTATTTCCTAAAACTTGGAACTATTCTTTTAAGACAAAGATGGCAGGTTGGTAGGTGAACACAAGCTATGACAAGACACTGTACACGTGTTTCTGCCAAGCTTTTCCTGACTGTCTTTAGAGTAAAACTTAGAATGATGAGCTGCACTGTGAGGAAGCACCTGGCATCCATTTAGAATGCATTCTATGACGTTTGTGCAATGCGGCACAAAGGAGTAGGTGGAGAAAGGAGGGCTGGTTTCTATGGCTGGCTAAAAATTTGGCCACAAAGTAGTGTTATGATCAAGAGCGTAAAGGACAATTAGGAAGTTTGGAACAGAGAAGAAGAAAAAAAAATGCTATGCAGTGAGGCAGGAAGGCTAGGTTTTTGTTAATGGCACCTTGTCTTTGTGTTATTTGCTAGATGGGCGATCAAGAACTTTCCAAATATGTTGTCATTTGGAAACGGTGCTAAATTTCCAAGTGCACGCACACATTCATTCGTTTACCCTTGAACTCTCAACTCACATCCTTCCCTGGACAATAACATTGAGATGTCTTACTGGAAATATATCTGCTCTTCTTGTGTATCCAAGGAATCTGCTTATCTGATGTTGACTTCCTGAGATTTTGCCTGTAAACAGACAGTATCACCACTAGGTCTCGTGGGTGAGTGAAAGAGGAAACTGAAAGGAAGAAGGGAAGATGAAGGGAAAGGAAGAAAAAGAAAGATGTAAAGGGAGGGGGATAAGAAGACGCTTATATACAGCTGGAGCTGAGTAAAAAAGTCTGGGCTAAAGGTTAGATGTGTTGTTCAGGTCAAGCTGTGAGTTTTCTGTGCTGGGTTTAATGTTTCATATATGGTGAATTAAAAAAAAAAACAGAGCGAGAGAAATCTCATGTAGCCCATCCTTTCCTCTGTTTCACTCTCCCCCCTTTCCTGGTCTTCCACCTTGTAATGATGTGCTACTCCAACTGTGGTTAATGTTATTAAAGCTCCAACTATGGCCTCTGTTCCAAGTAAAATAAAACAACAATGCCTCCAGGCCTCCAGAAACCTTACAGCTGGATCTCGAGTAATTCAACACTGTAGAGCTCTGTCACTTCTTTCCGGTACATGTTACATTCATTCTTTAGATCTGCTCCAGACCCCTTGTTAAAGGAGAATGTACATATGATAATGTAAAATGAGTAACACTTGTTTGCAGTGAGAGACTTCAGTTTGACAGTCTAATTAGTTTTTTTTTTTCTTTCCAGGAACAGAAATCAGTATCACCTCACTTTCTCTCAGCAACTGCAGACCTTTAGCAAGGCACTTCAAATGTGATGTCTGGGAAAGGGGCTATGCTTTTACCAATGTATTCCCATCCCCAAGGCAACAATACTACTGGTCTGTCAGTTGCTGCTGGCATCACACACTGGCCAAGAAAATATAAAATGCCCAGCTTTGTGAGCTATGGTAGGTTTACAGGCAGGTATACAGGTTTAGATTAATAAACTAATTTAAAATGCTGAACATTATATTAACCTTGCAGACTGAAAAAACCCCAAAAACGATGCTTTCTCAGTGCTTTCAAATGGGACGCCAAGCATTGTAAGTGTTCTTGACAAGTTGCAAGTGCATGTTTTGTCAAGTCAAGTCAGATTTATTTATATAACACATTTAAACATCAACAGCTGTTGAAAAATAATATAAAACAATCAAACATTTTCTTAACAAGAAAACATAAACTTAGAAAAAGCCAAAGAATAAAACTGAGTATTAAAAATGTCTAATGTTGGAGAGGTCTTGATATGCAGAGGCAGTTTGTTCCACAATTTAGAGACATCTGCTGCAAAAACCCAGTCTCCTCTATATTTTAATCTGGACCTCAGGACAGCTAGGTGCATCTGCTCAGAAGACCTCAGTCCTCCAGTGGGAGTGTGCAGAGTTAAAAGATTAGCAAAGGAAACAGGCATCAACCAATGCAAAGACTTAAAAACAAATAACCAAATCTTAAAATCATTTAAAAAACTGATTGGCAGGCAATGTAAGGAAACCAGTATAGGTGATATGTGTGTATGTGTGTGCCAGTTAAGAGCAGAGCAGCAGCGTTTTAGACCAGCTGCTGTCGCCCAATCAGTGACAGTCTGACATCTGAATAAAGACTGTTATAACAGTCCAGTCGAGATGAAATGAAGGTTTGAATAACCTTTTCAAAGTCTCTGAAACGGAGAACTGGCTTCACCTTTGCAAGTAACCAAAGTTGAAAGAAGCTACTTTTAACAACAGCATTCATACGTTTATCAAAAGTCAAAGTGCTGTCAAAGATCACTCCCAGATTCCAATTTTATACAGTTTGAGTACAAAACTGGGTACTGCAGAGAAGAAATGAACTTATAAAGCTGAAAAAAAAAGAGTTTTTCTAAAACCATCATTCTGTTTAGCTGTTCCATGGAGCTTGAGTCTGTGCAGACCAAGGTCAAGATTAAGACTTTATAAATACCACCTACCAAACATGACACTAGCATTGTAGTTCACAACCATGAGCAACATTTGTGTTCTGCAGACAGTATTTCTGTGAGGTAGAGAATGGATCGTTAGCTCAGTTAACTTTGTAAGTTTGCGAGGCACATGATTAAACACTACCAAAGAATCAGTGTAGGGTGTTATAATAATAACTAGCTGCTTGCTAATGTTGTTATTAATCTCTGTCTCTCTTCCTCAGCATGTTTTTTTCCTGTCTTCCCCCCCTCACCCCCAACCGGTCGCGGCAGATGAGCCTCCGTGAGCCTGGTTCTGCTGGAGGTTTCTTCCTGTTATAAGGGAGTTCTTCCTTCCCACTGTTGCCAAAGCGCTTTCTCAGAGGGGGTGATATAATTGTTGGGGTTTTCTCTGTATTATTGTAGGGTCTTTACCTTACAATATAAAGCGCCCTGAGGCAACTGTTGTTGTAATTTAGTGCTCCTTCCAAGACCCCTAAACCAAACAATAAAATGGGTTTATTATAATTTCCCTAAAAATAAACTATGTCACTGTTGTCTAACCTTCCTAAACTGTTAAAGATCACATTATAGAAATAATTCTTTGAGTTTTTTCTGATGTGTCGCCACAGTGGTTGTGATATGATAAGGTTTGCACATGAAAGAGCTTAATGAAAACTAATGGTTTAACTTTAATTTATTGCTTGGTAAAACTAATTGAAGGAACCCTTGCCATAATGATTTAGAGAAATATCTTTGTATAAGATTAGGCTGTGTGGTTATAGGGGAATTTGCTATGGGCAGGAAATGGTGAATGATCTGTGGTTTCCCACGTCAAATATGTTATGTAAACAATACTACAGGCAAAACAGGTGTAAATTCCCTTTAACTTTGAAATCCTACAGTCACATTCACATTTTAACACAAATACTGTAGCTATAAGCCAACAATGTTGGAGGCAGGATTGATTAGCCTCATCCTATCAGCCGGGCTGCAGCTGTCTGTATCACTGGATTAGCAGTCACCTTTCGTCATCCTGTATGTAGACCTAATCACAGGATGCCCACCAGTCAGCAGGAGAGCATTAATGCTCAAGGGCACCATACTGGAGTATGAGGGTTGCATTCCTGCACAGAGCAAAATGGCCATGAACACCACTAATAAGCCCACTCATGTTGCTGTGTACATGTGTGCTGGACTGTATATGGTTACACGCCCAAACATACTGCACATATAGTGTCTGCAGTAGCTCAACATTCACAGGCAGACAGTCTTCAGAACTTGTCCGGCAAAGCTCCAAAAGAGAAACCAAATAGCTTTAATCGTGGGAGAGCAGTGAAGGGCCAGTTGATTTCAGCATGGTGTTCATTTCCTGACCATCAATCCCACAGTCTGTTTGGCTCACAACACACCGGTGATGCTAACCATCCAATAATAAAAAAAAATAAAAATTATATATATATATATATATATATATATATATATATATATATATATATATATATATATATATATATATATAATTTTTT
>VVHJ01044455.1:7006-19059 GCA_015107715.1 Tylochromis polylepis | reverse complement strand
ATTTAATCACCATAATCTTTGCCCTACCTGAAACCACCTTATCAAAGTAATCTTTTCATATGTAATTTCTCTGCGATAAGATCAAGATATTTATATATGTGTGTGTGTGTGTGTGTGCGTGCGCGTGTGTGTGCGCGTGTGTGTGTGCATGTGTGTGTGTGCGCGCGCGCGTGCGTGCGCGCGCGCGTGCGTGTGTGTGTGTCATATATATATATATATATATATATATATATTTTCTTTTTTTTTTATCTTAATGTGTTCCTAATACTCCATCATAGCCTGTCCTCTTTCACTACATCCATGGATCTTCTCTGAGGTCTTCCTCTTTTCCTTCTGCCTGGCAGCTCCAAATGCAACCTTCTTTGTCCTATATATTCATCAGTCCTTCATGTCATCCCCCATCTTGAAGCCATCTGTCACTCCTACTGCTCACCATGGTCTCACTGTCCTGCACCACCCTCATATACTTCTTTGCCACTTACTCTTTCCTCTCTTGCCAGCCTATCATATGCCTTCTCTAGACCCCCAAAGACCGAAAGAAAGCGCACTAAAGATCTGCTTTTTCTTGGCATAAAGCCACACTGCTGCTTGTTGATCATCACTTCTTTCCTGAACCTAGCTTCAAGAACTTCTTCCCATATCGTCAAAGTGTGGCTTGTCAACTTTATCCTATTCAAACAATACAAAATAAGTTATTAAATTCTATGTTTTTTGGCATCAAAATAATACACATCTCTAACAGACATGTCCATGATAGCACATTTATATGCTCATCACGGTCAGTCCTGGGAATAACATAACAGACAATTTTCATAACTGTATTCTCTTAGCTGAAAGTCCCTTTTAAACCTAGTTTATAGAAAGGCAAAGACAAATAAATGGATACAGAATTTACAGTTTATTACCAATGTTTAGAAAACTTACAAACAAGTTTCACAGCTTCAGGTCTTCAGGCACGAGCCAGATTAGACAAGACAGGCCAATTTATTATTATTATTATTTCATTTTAACTTTTGGCCATTCCCCTCGGGAAACACATGAGAGGTGAAGAGAAGCAACATCTTTGAAAGTGAGTCACACATTCTGAATTACATTCATTTCAACAAGTTTCAAAAGATGACCGATTGATTTGGTTTGCATATAAGAATACTCTTTTAAAACACGCATTTTAACCGTGAGCAAATTATCCTCCATGGTGAGATCACAAGTCAAGCAGCCGCATCTGCTGTTAAAGTCAAACCTCACACAAATACTGCGACACAGCTGCAAGCCGTACAAAGTGTCTCGAGGGTGTGAATCACACAATGTGGGTGACAGAGTTAAAAATCAGATCGCCTCTCCCTATGCACATCCAGCATTGTTTCGATGTTCAGATAAACACTAAATGCTTTATTTAATGTTACGTGGTCTTGAAGGGACATCTCATTGTTAGGTGAAAAAAAAAAAAAAACAGAAATGCATAGGCTACTCATTGATTGCCATGACCCCTGTCGACATCCTCCCATATCAGAGTGATACTGAGAATCAACCAGTTAACCTCACGTCAGGTGCTTTGGCCAGCTTCTGATTTCCATGTTGGAACATTTAGAAACATTTAAAGAGTTACAATTTAGAGACAGTTACTAAGAATCCACTACCGGTAAACAATACAAGAGGTAATTTCTCTACATACGTGTTTTTTTCTTTTAAAACTTTAGACAAAGATCTTTAAAACATTATTTACACAGTATAATAACAGCGTTTGGCACTTCTTTTTTTTGGAAAGAAACAGGGAAAAGAAAAAAGAAAAGCGTGACACTGCTGCACGCAGCAGTAGATACTTCACAGATAAGTGCTAGTGGCAAAGAGCACCGATAAAACAATGATGAGGGAAAAAAAAAAAAAAAAAATTGTCCAATCATTTCTGAAAACATGTCTTATGTATAAAGAGTGCTACAAGGTGAGCGGTTTGTAAAACTGCTGAAATGTACTTTTTGTTTTAACATGATCACGTATCTAAGCGAGGAAAGTTGATACATACCAGATTCTAATGCTCAAGAGGGGGAAAAAACCGAAAGGAAAACAAAAAAGACATTTCGAAATCAGGCCTGGATGGAACGGATGTTATTGTTTTGTCTCCTTGTTCAGAGTCCAGCTACGACTCAGAGATCAAACAGCAGCCTTCGTTGGTAGGATCCGCAAGCCAGAAAGCCGTGGAGTGCTACGAGGAGTATACTTGCTTTTGACTTTTTGGACATTTATGTGGTTGTACACAGTGAATGTGGGGTTCTGCGTTAAGATCCTGATGCATGCAAAAACAAACAAAAAAACAAAAACTGACCTGTGGCATGTGCCATCACACACCCGCTCACATCATTTTTTTCTTTTTTTGGCCACATCAACACAACTGCCCCACTCTCCAGATCTGACTCCCTGCGACTCTGTAATCTCACCCAAAATGAATACGAGCTGTCGCATTTTTTGGAAACTCTGGAGCAGATCTACAGCACTAATGCTCAGGTCACCACAGGAGTATGCGATCTAATACCAGCTGAAAGCTTTGCAGTGCTACAAAAAACAGACACCCTTAATGCATTTTTTGCCCTTAATAAAATCTTGCATATGAAAATGAGTCATGGGAAAATAAGATCGAATGAAAGTGAGTTTCCAAAAAGCTGCTACTATCATCACTGTTTTGTGATAAAAAACAACCGGTTTGTCCAAAATATTGTCATGGCTCTTTCTTTTAAAACTGTATATGTTTGTGTGTGGCCATTATTTGTATAAGTCGTAATTTAGACATCATAATTTGTATTGTGAAATTAGCAAATGGAAAAAGTGTGGTTTACAATGATCGCACGCAGTGAGGAGAGCACCCTGTCATTCTTCATGCTATCTTCAGGGTGCTGCCGTAAGTCTGCTGCAAAACCACCTGCACATTGTCTAAGATGAAGTCAAAAGCCATACTCCAAACAGACTCCACTGACTGCTGCATGAGCCTGCAGGAAAAAATTAAAAAAAAAAGATCAATAGAAAGCATAAGAAGCAAGTGAAAACCAGAAAAGAAAGAAAGAGGAAGGTAGTTAAACTGAGGAATCTTAACTGCACAGAACTAACCTTTTCATGTATTTTATAATCAAATCCAACTTCTCCAAATCTTTGTCCTCAATTAAGTCAGTGCAATATTTCACCACCTGCAAGATGTCCTCCTCCATGGGTTCTTATAAAAAAAAAAAATATATAAAAATGCAATTTTGGAAACCCATAAACAGCAACAGCACCAAAGGAAACGCCATCATAACACATCTGTGTACCTGTTATGGTGGTAACCCATTCCCGTAGCAGTGTTTTAATGTCTGTTAAGTCACAGGCTCCTGCCAGTGCTGGAGGAGGACGAGCAGCCAATTTAACCACGGATGGTGGGATCTCTGGTTTTGAAACTGATGTTGAGGGACCATTTTCAGTCTGGGAATAAAAGGAAGTTGCAATTTTTAAAGATAAGTCAACTAAATCATATGTTTTCACGTGTCACCAGCATTGAAAAAAATATATTTGTCTTTACACATAAAGCAGAGGACAAACTTGCCTTTCGAATGTTTATTGGTTCCCATGATTTTCCAGGAGATGGCAGGCTTTTGGCTGGGCTATTTGTTGTTGGACGCTTCTTGAGTGGAGAAGCTCCTTTTTTAAGAGGACTGACTGCGTTCTTTCTCTTGTAGCGCCGCTTTACCCGACCGTTGCCGATTCCTGCCCCGGACTGTTTTAGCTGCAGCAGTGGATTCTTCTGCTCCACTGCAGAGAAACCAGTAGGTAAAAAAAAACTCAAACAAGAAATAAAATAAAATAATAAAATCAGGGTTAAAAGAATATGCATGCTGGTATCACTGGTAAAAAAACAAAACAAAACAAAAACAAAACAAACAACCAAAAAGAAAAGCATTCCTTCAGAAAACTCATCTGCAGACTTACACATTTTCACCTGAGGTTGGACACTGGTTGCACGGCTGTAGGCAGCCTTCAGTTCCTCCTGTAGTTCTTTGGGAAGGGCAGCAAACACATCTGGATCGACCTGCAGTCAGAGAGATGGGAAACTGACTTACTACCAACTATGAAACCAGCTTTTTTTTTTTTTTTTTAAACTTGTGGGACCATCTGCTTCAGTCACAACTCATGTGTTCACGGCACATTTCCAGTAGAGAGCAGCGCTTTGTGCTGTTTAAGGGTTCCAATGAGCAAAATGGCTACAAGCCACTACATGTCTCTGTGGAGGGGAATACAACAGAAACCACAGTTTCAAATTTTTCCTGATTTTCTCTCTACTTTGGGCTGTCAAATTAAACCACCGGCAAACCATCACAAAAAATCCAATAGCATACACACCTGTGAGAAGTTAGGCAGTTCCAGTACAATTCCTGGACTTTCTGGCTGGCTTGGAATCTGCAGGACCAACGTTCCTACAGGTGGATAATTCAGTGCAGGTACGGATGCAAGGGGAGAACGAGGGGGAGAGGCTGGATGAGAACTGAGAGGGGAAAGCTGCGGACCAGGCGAATGGCAGTTATTTGGCCTCCCATCTCTCCTGGTCCACGACTGCTCTATTTGTTCTCTCAGCTCTGCAGGCAGAGCCTCCAACACAGAACGATCCACCTTAGACAAAATTAGGAGACAGTTTGTTAGAGCCGTTTTATTGCTTAGGTTGTGTTTTGTCAGTCAGACACTCCAGTCCTTACCTGTGAAGGGGAGGGGACTTCGATACTGAAGTTGAGACGTGTCCGAGAATGCTTTGGAGTTTGTCTGCATGCTGGTTGTTCTTTGCTCGTTCCGGGTACTGGCTCAGCAGGTGACAAAGGATATGGAGAGGAGTTTGCTGTTGGGACTGTTGTAGAGGAAGTTGTCTTCTCCTGAAGTGCGTCTGCAGCATCTGTAATAATGGTACAAGATGTAAGTGATTTTTTGCAGACAGCAATGAAGACAAGCGGAATCAAAAACATCAAACGCACCTCGGTTATTAGATCTGGCACTTGATCCCTGGCCTAACAGCATCTCTTTGATGGAGCGTCCTCGAAGGCCTCGGCAGTCCTGTGTTGCAGACTGATGTCCCTCAAGAAGCTGAACCTGAATGCCAACTCCTCTCAAGTCCTGCACCTGTACCTTCATGGCGTGAAACAGCTTGATGACTGCAGCAGCGATTAGCTGACCACTGTCGGTGGACTGAACGAGCATCACAGTCCTAATGGAAAGGGAGACAGATAAAGATAAGCTTACAAAGAAACCGTGGTAAGGATAAACAACAGAGGATAAACTATGAAGATTTAGTTGTAACACACAAGGACAGGACAACGATCTCTTTCTTACTTGGCTAAATGATCACATATGCCATGGCCACCATATTTAGCAGGTTCAAGTGGCGCTCCAATTTTGCGAACCATGACTTTAAGGGTGACTCTTCGACCCCGCAAACCTGCTTCTTGTAAACGTTTTTGCACTTCCATGGACAAATTAGTCAGGAAACACTCCGTCTCATCAACCTGGTGAGCGATACATAAGAGGATTAGAAAAATCATGTGTGTGTGTGTAGGGGGGGCTGGCATGTTGAAGTAGAACACGTGACACAGGAGAGGACGAACAGCAGGTCTAACCCGAGTAAAGCGGATGTTGTAGTTCATCTCAGCAGAGACAGATTTCCTTTCCTTTTCATAGCGGACTGGCCGGTCATCTAGACCCCTACAGAAGCGGAACAGGGTCTGTCCAGTACGGGGTCCAAACTTCTTTTGCAGCTGAGACAGAGAAACTTGTTGGAGGTCACCACAGGACCGTACACCCATGAGGGCCAGCTTTCTCCCCATAACAGGCCCAACACCTTGAAAAAGTAACATCATCATCATTTGACTGAATATTTTAGCACACAGAATTGATATCCATGGATTGACCAGAAGGTGGTGCTGTACACCTACCAGGTAAGCTTGTCACCGGGAGGTCCCTGATAAAATCGTCCACTTCTTCAGACTTTAGGAAATACTGGCCGTCAGGTTTGGCCTTACGAGTCGCCAGCCGAGCCAAAAGGATGTTGGACCCTGAAGAGACCAGATTAGTCAGACTTTGTAAAATGCAGTGGCCACCTTGATCTATTTTAAAGTACGAGCTAGGCAAACAAATTACCCATGCCCACTGAAGCACAGCATCCCGTTTTCTCCTTGATGTCTGCTCTGATCGCTTTGGCTAAATCTTCAGGGCTGACGCCCACTTCAGCTAGCAGTGCAGAGCCATCTATCAACACTTCATCGCAACTGAGGGCCTCGATGTCATGGGTATAACTGGAAAGAGTGAAATCATAAATAAGTTATGCATATAAAGAATTAAGGGAGAACATAGGTAGTGTGAGTAAAAGATAGTGCTGTTTTGTCTACCTGGCCAGAATCTCATACATATTGAGGGCCACCTCTTTATAGGCCTCAAAATCATATGGGACAGACTGTAGCGTGGGGCACAGCTGTTTTGCTTTCCCAAAAAACATGCCGTTTCTTACGCCCGCTTGCCTGTGGAAGAAAGAATATATGTTCTCATTCCTTTTGTTAAGAAACTAAGGCAGACCTGATCTGTGTTTATAGGTTACCTAGCCTCATAACTGCAGGATGCAATCTCTGCCATTGACAGAGCAACAGCATCCTGCTCCACTCCATTGGTATGAGAGTCAGGACTCTCTTGTGAAGGAGTTGTGTGTATCTCATCCTCTGCGCTCTCTGAAAGGTGAACAGAGAGGGGACGCTTAGTTACAGATGGGTTGGACATGTAAAAGCCTGTGAATGCCAATGTTATGACGATCTCACCAGCTTGTGGATGGGTGTGTTTTTTCTGGTAGTATTCCATCTCCAGCTGAGGGTTAGCTCCTGGTCTCACAGGCCCTCTGCCCTGTCCACGGTTACTGGTCACAGCTACAGGCTTACCTGGAAGAAAAACATAATTTTAAACATTAGCACCGACTGTGTTACATCCCCCAATTTTTTTTTTTTTAATTTACTAATAGTACACATTTCAACAGACAAAAAAGTGGCTTGCCTTTAAGATCTGGTCGATTTCGAATCCCCACAGACACAAAGAAACAGTCCATGTCCACATGGAGGATACAAGATTTAACACTGACTGGGGTTGATGAACCTGACACATAACAAATACATAAAAATATCGTCAATGGGCATTTTTTCAGATTTTAAACAAAATATTAATACACAACTGTGGTGCATGCATCCAGTGCCTCAATGATGCCAACGGCCGGCCCACCAATTGAAAGTATTCACTGCTATACACTATAACACCAGATATACCAGATTTTCTAGCAAAGTCATACAACTGCAAAAATGGTAATTGTAGAATTATAAATCATGATATACTGCTACGTTTTTTTTCCTTTATAGGGCATCTAAAACTTGACTGACATACAAACAAGGTCCCCAGCTGGAGCAGGCAAGTGCACATCTTTTATCCCTGGTCCAAAGTCTTTGGTTAACATAAAGAAAAGAAGCTTTCAGAAATGTACAGAAAACAAACACAGCGACCCTACCTTGAGTGTCTATAGATCGCTGGGCCACAGATTTCCTCAAACGCTCTTTCCCAGGAAGGCTGGCGCCCCCTGCTCCTTTTCGTTTGCTGTGCAGTTCATTGACGTACTCAGAAAAGCCACTCCTCCACGTGGAGATCTGGTGCAAACGTGAGTGAGAGTAGAACTCGGAGATCAAACTGCCCGTATGTTCCAGCAGCTGTGCTGAAGACTTGGATGATGATGATGATGACGATGACTCGTCCATGGGAGGTTCAGATTTGAATGTTACATTATTTGTGCTGAGGGAGGCAGAGTCAGATGTAAAGGCGTTGTGGTGACTTCCGTTTAGTCGAACTGGAGAACGTGAAAGAGAGTGAGAGGCAGGAGAAAGAGTCTTTTCAGAAATCACATCGACCTGAAGGGGTGCTTGGAGTTGCTTTGGGAAGAGGTGGCTTTCAGTGGCTTTTATAGCCTCTTGATAGGTTGGTGGTGGAGGCTTAAGTCTTTTCTCATTGGCTCTTTGTGAGCTGGCTTGCTCCATAAGGACAAGGGACTGGTCAGATTGCTTTGGAGGGCTTTGGGGAAACTCATAGGGGTCAGGCTTGGCCTGGAACTGTACAGAAGGACTTTGAGGTTTATCTGGTGAACTCTTAACCCAGCATTTGGACAGGCTGTTGATCAAAAATGGTTGATTTGTAACAGGGGACAGGTCCTCTGAATTTAAGGCACCATTAACAATATGAGTGTGTCCATTGGTCAAGGGGGCATCCTTCACATCTGAGGCCCCAGCGAGATGAGGTTCTTCTTTGCTACGCTCTTGGATTTCATTCATTTTTGAATGGCTCACGTCCACTGAGGTCTGCAAGTTTCTATTTCTGTGATAAAAAGGACATGAAGAGTTTTCATTCAATGACATTTAAGAAAACAAAAAATTCAAGTTGTTTAAAGATTTCTGTTCAAAACCTTAAAATGTAAAGTTAATTAAAAAAAAAAAAATCTACAGAACGTACTGAGCTATTACCTAAAGTGGACCTATTTTGCACATTTTCAGATCCTTATTTGTGTTACCTGAATCTACTAGAGTTGCTTGATTCTCAGTTCAAATGAAACCTCATTCATCTTATACGGTCTGAAATCAGTTGTGTTAACTCATCTCCCTTTAAGTCAACTTCATTCTGAAAGGATGCCCTTTCAAAACAAAAACAAAAACAAAAATCTGAATACCGAATGTGTGCACAACGGGAGCCTTGTGTCAGACATATTATAAAGGATAGTCCACCTCTATGACATCAGAGAGATCTGAAAGTAGAAAAAATGTCTGAAATATAGTGTTTCGATGCTAAATAATGAATAGGGAAAAATGCATAAGAGGTCCACTTTAAGTGTAGCTACTTACTTTACATACTCACATTTTTAATTCCACTTCCTGTGGGGAAGCAGACTGTGGAGACTTGTGTGGGTGCTTTGTGGAGTTTGGATTAGACAGTGGGTGTGTGTGCAAAGGGCTTCTGTGCCTGGGATCTGTAATGAGGTGGCCGGATGCAGAGTGACTCAGTTCGGGGTTAACAAAGCGAGCTGCAGAGCTGTGCTGAATGGACTGAGGATGAGGTCGAGCATGGCTGGGGATGTGGACGGGGATGGGGCTGCTCTGAACGCTGCATGAGGACTTCTCATGATTGGGAACAGAGGGCTGAATTTTGCGTTGCGGCAGATTTAGTTTTTGATGGACATTTAATTGAAGCGCCCCGTGGCTCGGTCCAGGAATCTCTGAAGTCTGACGAAGAGTCATACCAGGGAAAAGCGGGCCTTTGTGTTTGCCATAGAGCTGGTACTGTAGATACGGCAGGAGCTGCCCAGCTTTGATACTGTTTTAAACAAACGACAAGATAAATGAGATTTTCAGCTAATATTGTACAACATAATACGAAATATAAACATTATCACTTAGCAATGAACAGACCTGTCAGTGATCCACTCTGGCCTGATGACCTTCTCCCCTTTGAGCTCCTGAATTTTGCTGTTAGGCAAGTTAGTGGCGATGATGTGGGTGGTTTTGGAGCGCGAGTAGTAGACATGAAACTGACCCCCATGCAGCATCATCAGTCTGCGTAGTTCATCTGCACTGGGATCTGTTCCCAAAAATATAACAGTGTGGCAAAATGACAATGTCAACTTACTAAAATGCAACAAACACCTTAGACAGCATCTTGATGTGCATCATGACAGCCTGACAGTTGTCAGCTCATCAGGATACATTACTGTCTTATTTCCCAGTGCCTCAAAAACCAGCAATTTTAACACAGTCACAGTCACTGTGTGGATAAAAACTTCCAAGCTACTCCACTTTGGCATCTTTTGCCTGTGAGATGAGTCTCTGCAGATGTCATCAGATGATGACCCTGGTGTTTATTTCAGTTTTTCCAAGTTATTTTTTCCCTTGATCATTTTTCATATGATGATTCTGAGCCACGAAGCTTTTATAAAAGCAAAATACAATACTACATCAAGCCTACACTTAACCTGTGATTTGATCACAGTGGGAAAACAGTGCCTTGAGTTATCCGATCAAGACAGTCAAAAGCTGATTTATGAAACTATAAATCAAACTGAAAATAAATAAATAAATAAATAAATAAATCAGTGTCTCTATGCGAGTAAAAATACCAAAGAAGTCTGTATGTACTTTTATAATTTCTGAAAGAAAACAGCATTCAGAAGAATTTTTTTCATCAGTGAATCCTCTGAGATATGATCTGAGAGAATTTATGGTCTTCATGCTGGAGAATCTGAAGAGGAAGGAAGCAAACCAAATGTATAATCTACATAAACATTTACAAAGCATTACCTGTGTATCCGTTAACATAAATAGCCACTCCGGTGAAGATGCTGGAGGGCGCTCCTTCTTTCTGCTTTTCTCTGGGGGCGTCAAGTCTGAACTGCTCGTCCAGCTTAGAAACTTTGGCGGCCATGTAGCCGCCCTGCATGCAGTAATTAGAGCAGTTATAGAAAGAAAAAGACAAATAGGAAACAATGAACCAACTGCATTTTTATGGTTTGCACATGACCAGCAAAAATATGAAAATTTTAAAATATTTTATGTGATACGTACATACAGTCATAATATTGCACACAATATCCACACACACACACACACACACTGGAGGTTTTCTAACCCAGTTATCCTGCACAGATACTGATCTTTTGACATATTGCTATCTACATGAGGTTTCATTATTGCCTTGCCTGAACATTGGACTGCTATATGGCAAGTTCACTCTTCTTATAAAGCATAAATGTGAACTCCAGTCTTAACCAATTAGACAACTAGCGATCTAAATCCAGCTCTTAGCTGTTATAATGAGTGTGTGGGAGGGCGATGGGGTGCTCCTAGTGGCCCCAGTAATGCTGGAAGGCACACTACCCACAAACCATGTAATACCTTTTAACTGACTATCATTACACAGAGCTGAGAGGTTATATGCCATAAAGCGCTGAGTTGAATAAGACTCACCCTTTCGCCCCAACCATTGTCGTCGCTGGCATTGGCTCTTTTCCTCATCCAACCATCTCGACTCATACTGAGTACCTGAAAGCAGAAGAGAGCCAATTCCTCAGTACAAAGACATAACAAGTCAGAGATGCACAATCATAAATGCACACAATAAAACTGTTGACTTAATTTGACGGGTTATGGTTAAATCGAGGACAATTTCCTCTGCGATGCATAACAGCTTTCCATTCAATCTGAAATGAACCTAAATGGCATAAATGTTGCTCGGATGGTGTGGCAGTTATTTTACACATCAGGTGATTGTAAAGTCAGTCCTTCCTGAGTGATGTCTCTTGTTTACAAAACTTCCTCATGTGCAAACCAAAGGGCAGGAACAATGCAACCAGTGCTGATGACTGATATTAATAACAGTTAAATGAATCAATGTTAAATGAGCTTAGATGCCATGGTACTGGCCGCACACTTTAAGGGAAAGCCGTCCGTGCCAAAGGGCATGCCCGGGCAGGTTCTCTGGTGTTGACAGGTAGGGTCACAACGAGTCCCTACAGGTCACAGCACAGCCCCATGTGGCACTTTGTCACTTCTTTCATGTAGGAGCTAGGTAGACGGCTAACATTAGCCTAGCAACTCTAAGCGGTTTTAGCTGGTTAATAATGCATGTCGCTACGCCACTAAACGGTATTATAAATCAGGGATCAGGAAGAGTTTGAGTGTTTTGCACTCTTGCTAACAATACTGGCAGAATTAGCAAGCCAGCGTTAAACAGTGCTATCAGACTATGCAACTTTAGTGCGGTGATAACCACGGCTGTAAACAAACCAACCTTCCGGAGTGGTTGCTCGCAAAGAGAAATGCTTTACCTTGTATCCTGTCAGACTTGGTTGTTAGCCACAGACTTCTCTCTGCAGATACTGCTCAGCTGAAACGTTGTGTGCCCACTGATTGGGTTAAACGAGGTAAGACCAAAGCAAAGCGAGATGAAAATCCTCTAGACAGTCAGATCGACTCCTCCACCTCCCCGATTCT
>VVHJ01044451.1:34045-50129 GCA_015107715.1 Tylochromis polylepis | reverse complement strand
AAATCAGCCGGTGAGAGAAACCAAAGTTTACACTGGCACACTTCCACACATTAGACAAAAAAATGCCTCAAAAAGTATCATGGTGTTTTGATACATCCAAGCTCACAAAAAATAACATGTAAGTTATGAAAAAAAAAATGGTGATGAAAATAAAGAAGAGTGAGTGACTTGACTGGGCTGACTGTAATGCTATGTTCTTCTTCAACACAAGTTGGGTAGGTATTTTCAGAAGTTTCTATGTCCTCAGTATTTTTCACACAAAAGAGGAAAAGCCAGCAATAGGGGCCCGTGAGCCAGGGGCTAGACTGCTGGGGGGCCTGTACAAGGTGCTGTGCTGGCTCGGTGGGTTGGAGCTCTGCTGGGAGGGGGTGGGAGTCCGGCTACCTTTGGGTCTAAAGAGGCTGCCTTGGCCCTGGGGCTGGCCCTGAGCCTGCTGAGGCTGAGGGCTGGGTGAACTCAGCTGGGGTGGCAGTGGAGGTAGAGGGGGCAGCGGTGGTGGGGCGCAGTGATCCGGCTCTCCTGACTCTGACTCTGTGTAGCTGTAGGCCTGCGCCCGGGAGATGCCTTTTTGTTGACGCCGCCAGGAGTTGTAGTAGGTAGGGTCACTTATGTAGTGGTTGACGAAGGAGTGGGTCTTCTGACGGTTAGGGTCCACCTCATACTCACTGTCGCTGCCCTGAGAAGCCAAACAAAGAAGAGACAGCGGTTTATGTTGTGAGTATGGTGTGACTCTGTAGTGTTTCCATGTGGAGCAGTTAAAGATGTTGAGGCTAAAATGAAAATGAACATGACGTTATTGTGTTATTCTAAGGCATCAATTCACAGCCACAGCTGTCTAAAAAGCAAACACATGCAAACACTTACATTTACAACACAGCACAAGTACAGATGGACAAAATGGTCAAAGATGGTCAAAGCATGAAGGATGACTTGCTACTGAAACGTGCACAAGAAAACCGTCAACACTAGATGGCAAAGGTCAATTTGTCTTCGGGACTTTAACCAATAAGCAGATCTATATGTTCAGGATCTAAGACCTTAACCACACCATGTCAGCAAGACAGGGATCGGTGTTGTGTTACACAGTGTGGCATATAAAACCTAACATATAAGAGGAATCTGAGGGAAAGGATTGGATGGGGGCTACCAGTTGGAACCAGTCGCCTATAGGGCTATATAACATTCAAAGCAGGCAGCCACAGGAACCTCACCAAATGCAGTGGAAGTGTATGTAGGCCACCTGTTCCATATGAAAACACCAGCGCCTCCTATGGGTGAACAAAACAATGGGTTTTACAGTACATCACCATAACAGAATGATTCAAATGGCCGAGTCATGATGGTGATAATGCCACAATATGTATAAATAAATGCATAAACACAGCCTTTGTGCCATTCTGTGTGAATGGTATGAAAAGGTAAAAGGATGAAACAAAAAACACTGTTTAGTATTGTGCAGTGCATTTTCCAATACTAACATCAACTTTAAGAGGCTACTGAGAGCACTGAAACATTGTTAAAATTATTTTTCTTCATATTTTAACTCAGTCTGAATTCCATTCTTGCTATGTGTAAAGAAATAATAGTTCTCAGCACATTCTCACCAGTGACCTTCCACCTTGCTGCAGGTTCAGCTAGAAGCGCTATTGTATTCATGTCAAGAAACATTCCATGCATCAAACAAAAAGGAACGTGATCACTGAACGTTCAGCGGGGACTGCTCATGGTAATCTAATTGCCATGAAAGCAAACTGCCAATCGGCCAGGCAGCGTCTGATTAATCACCTTGCCACAATGAACATGTGCACAGTTGACTGTGCCAAAAATGACACTAGATAATTTCCCAAAGACGCGCTTATAAGCATGCAATAGGTGCATAACAAAAGCCTGTTCTCTTTAAAGTAGTATACCACAGAGAGGGTGCTGATAATTGTGAGCGTTTCAGAAATTTCTTGCTCTCTCGGGCCTTTCATAATCATGTACAGAAACATTGCTGTTGGCGCACACTCAAAGGATACACTCCAGAGAACAGATCTCTCACTGGATATTGCACAGCACATATGTCATACATATGGCAGTTGTCTCAGATTTCCCTCTGCCTCCTGGTTCATGGCTATGTCAAACCCCTATATAAAAGCTTTTGTTTTCTCGATGTCAGCAGAGTTTATAGAAGTCCAAACAGAAACTTTTGCGTGCTGAATTATAGGAAAAATGATCCTACATTTTGATTCTCTTTAAAAGAAAGTATCCCGCTTTTTTTCCCCACAAATTAATCAAAGGCAGACACTGCAGAAGCCACGTTCCCCTTAACATACCTCCCCCCCTTTCTTCTATATTGTTTTTCCTCTCAATAAGGGAGAGTCAGAGTATGGGATGGCTCAGTAGTGTTTTTGTTTGCAATATTGTTATCCAGTTGTAAACACTTAAAACACTTAGGCCTGAGAAGCATTCTATTCATACCAGTCTATTTAGCAGCATGACAACACAATAAAAACATCCATTCACAGTGGACCAGCAAGACACACTGAGGCACTTCAAGTGGCATTACTTCACTCTTAAAGAATTAACCCAGCATTGTGAGATGAAAAACCACTCTAGCTGTGTGTGGCAACGGGAAAGCGTGACTGTAGACCAAGTGTTGACACAGGGAATTGCATCCTCCTGCCTGCTCCGATACAATTTTAGAGTGTGTGCAACAGATGTTCTGACTGTTAAATTGTTCTGCTTACAAGAATACAGCGCTCCAATCTGTCTGCCTTTGCTTTTGGTTTATCACCAATATTTAACAGAAATAACACACGGATGCAATTGAGTAACCTAAAGTAAAGATGCTTAACAATTTGCCTCTGGGGCCGCACAGCCCTTGATACAGCTCCTTATTTCAACTCATTACAAGCTAATTACTAGAGCTGAATGCTGTGACAGAAACAGACTTTAGGCATGAAATGCAGCATTGCACCTCAGCCTCAAGGGAATAACCGTCTCATTTATGCAAGGATATGTGTAAGACAGACACATACCAGCCTGCCTGTGTCAATTATTAAACTTTTTTTCATCATTTTGATGTTAAATTAGGCGGTGAAAGAGATTAAGACATCTATCCAATTAACTAGCGAAACCTCTTGACAGTACTTTATTTTATCATCAGGATAATAAAGTTGCCTTGTGGTCCTGTTTACAGTTGCTAGCAAAGAAGAGGGAGAACAACAAAGGAGAGGAGGAAAAAAAAGAGAAAAAAACACAACAAAAATGTGCATCAATCATGGGTCAAAATCACAGTTTGTTGGAGATAAATTGGTCATCATCAACAAACGTTTAGACAATCTATTTGAAATTTGACATGGGCTTGCCGAAAATGAACTTGCTGTCATCTCTGTGTTTGCCAGCGTCTGAATTATTCCCCTTTTTATCTGGATTTGTTGCTCCAGAAATGACATAGACTTACAGCCATGTTAAAAGCACTTTGAATCAATTATTGCACTTTGTAAATAAATATTCTGGTAAGCAAGGTCCCAACCCCATCCCCCCAAAATTGATGCATACCCCAACAGTCGGTCCTTTGTCCTCTTGTTATGGATTATTGCAAAGAGGAGGGGGAGAAAGGGGATGCTGTCTAAGTCACTCTTATTGATGAAGTGAACACAGCAGGGGTCCTTTGAGACAAAGACAATAACAGTGTATATGGGGCTGGAGGGGACTTGAAATCCCTGCACATTCACAGCACATACATCATTATGAGCTTTTAGCAAAAGCTGTGCAGGAAATTGTAAAGGGGAAGATGGTACGCTTTTGCCAGTACTAAAATACCAACTTTATCACAGCAAAGTTGTATACTGCCACCATCAAGGCAAGGCCATAAGCCTCCTCAGTAGATCCATTCTCCAACTACTGAACTTCATATTGCTTAATCAGAACAATTACATTCAGAGAAATTTAAAATTTTATTGTTCATTAGAGCTGCCCCAGACAGATGAAATGCATAATGGAAGCATGCGCATTTATTCAGATTTTCCCCTTTAAAAGTGATGCCTAGTTTAAGGAAGCATGTCAGTTTAATGCTCGTTTTACATGTGCTTCATCCCATCCACTCAATATAAATGTCTGCGTCTTTCCAATAACCTCTGTTTTGTGCACAAGCCAAAAAGCTATTAATATCAACTCTTTTTTATTTGCGGTCGCAACTGAACTTTATTCTGGGTTATGACATCAAACTTTAAACTTGGCTGGTCAAAATTGGTGTGTTGTCATTAGTGACAATCCAAACATTACAGAGAATATTGTCGGTTGAGTCTCAGCCAAAAAAAGCTACAGTAACCACAGAAGCAGCGAGTATTAGGGTGGAGAAAGAGAACGGCAAAGGGTCTGAAAGAAAAAGTATGTGAGAGAAAGCAGACATTTTCATTTCTCTCTCATGGAATGCCACTCTGCAGAGTAAACATAATCTGTAATATGACTCAGAGATGAGATCATTTGCCTTTAACTGGTTTTGGCCTTAAATTACACACAAAGACATTGCCACAGAGACAACCTTGGAAAGCGAGAAAGCCTATACTCTAAAGGAAAAGGAAAAGTCAATAGGTCTCTACCTGCAGGGGAGCAGAACAGTAATAATGACCCTGTTGCCTTGCCAAGTCACTGTTGGCTTTCTACAAATTCCCTCTTCACGAGGAGTACAATAGTGAACTTATACCTGCTGGGGGAGGCCGTGGGGATTAAGGAGGACAGACAGCACAATGTCATACTGATAGCTAAGAGTTATCCACTCAATAAAACTTCAAAGAACATTCCTAGATTTTTTGAGCACCACTGGTGCTGATATGGTGGTCTGTCAGGAGCGTGGCAGGGGAGCCTTGGGCTAACAGAAAGGCTCTGTGCATTTCACTCCATCAAAGCCAACGTCGACCCCTTGAATGTGCAGCGTGGCAGCAGACAAGTGTCGTCATCTGAGGGGGGCAGTGACTGCATTAGGGCCATGCTTGACAATACACAAGTGTGAATGGTAGATATGTCAGACAGGTGTTGAAATGTTGAAATGCTTCATTTGAGGGGATGTTATGGTGCTGTGAAAGGTTCTGTCTGTAGCACTTCATTGTAGAGAGATTTCTATTTGATCTGGAAGCATGACTTAGGTCCCGATAAAGCGAGGTGGGGAGAGATTTCTGGCTTTGGAATTCACACTACAGACTTATTTATCTGAAAGATTTTCCAAGATAATTTGGGAAAATGCAGAGAGTAAAGAATTCCCAGATGAAAGGAAAAACTGAAGGAAGCCTGATAGCTAGGGAATTCCAGACTTCTTTCCCCTGATGCTTTTATCTTACAAGACTCAAAACCAGACTGCAGACTGCAAGATGAATCACAAAAACCACAGAGAGGAAGTGATATAAATGAAAACAGAAACAGTATACTGTATATGCACATAAGACCCGACAGAAGAAATTCAGTTTGGTTAAAAGAGCAAGGGGTGAGTAAAGGAAAAAACTGAGAATGAGAATAGAAAAAAGTGAAGATGGCACACGCTGATCAATAGAAAGACAGACACAGACAGACAGAAGGGCACAATTTATTGATCCCGCTCGCTGGGTAAAAGCAGTTTGGCTCAGCACAAAGGCCACAAGTCAGACATTTTGTCATCAGTTTTTAATAATCTATCAGGCCCAAAAATGTCTGCACAGAAGACTTTAAAACTTCAAACAGACTCAAAATTATGATCACATTTATTACCAATACAGTGCTCTTTTTTTCCACAGAGATCAATTTAACTAACTCTGATCTGCCTTGCTGAAAAGGAAAATTGGATAAACCATGTGTCTGGAGAGGCAATTTTCACTACGTAGCTAGCTGGAAAATAAATTTTGCAGAGTGCATCCCCTCTCGCTGCCTTACATAACGAGTGCTGTGGCTGAGTGCAGTGACCTAGATCTCAGGTGGATGTTTGTAGAGTGACATTCTCCACAGGTTACTGCCTGGTCTAAAAACTGCTTTGCCACCAGTAAGCAGAGTCATTAATCTCTCATCTCGCCATGTGCATTACTGTAGCTGTATCTTATGACCTCTGCAGGCCAAACACGTTGAGATGGGTCACACAGAAAGGACACCAGCAATGACAGGCAAAAAACACAGTACAGCTGACAAAGCAAAGCTGAATTCCTGAGGAATTCAAGGAGATGAAGGTGGGTACACGTACACAGGTACAAACAGGACTGAAATACTACTTAATGCAGACAGCAGAGAAGATGCAGTATAAAACAATATAATGCTATTGCACCTGTGAATCTGAGATTTCTGAGGGTTTTTCAGTGAGGCTGCTGCTCTCTGCAGGGATCAGGTCATTGTACTTGGTGCTGACATCCTCATCCGAGTAGTGAAGACTGCCTGGGCTGGGCCTGGGAGGAGACCTGATCAAAGAGTAAATGCACACAATTAGTTTGATTCAAATTGGTTGGCAACCTTTTTGAAAAAGCTTTCAAATTCAGGTTGAATTTTAAGTGCCAGTATATCTCATTGGGCTGAGCAGGCTAATGAAGAGGCCCAGTTTCAAACTGACCCCAAGACTATTTTCTTCCAGCTTTCACGTCATCTCTCCACTGTCCTATTCCAATAAAGGGTAAAAAGAAACTTAAAGAATACTCCCTGTTTATTAAAACGTGGGTTAACTGTTTAAGGAACAAGTTTTATTACTCATTCTTCTAAATTTCTTTTGATTTGTTCCTTTAAAATTAGAAATTGTAGTCAAGACAATTTTTGCTAAACAAGCAAATGCAGTGCCTCTCGATGTTCTCTCTAATGTCTGAGACACTACAGTTAGTGCTTCCTGTCAAGCTCACATGTGTTCTCTCTTTCTGTGTGTGTAGGAGGGCAACTAGATGAGAATCATGGGACACTCATGAGATGGCTGCTTACAGCCTGTCTCTTCTGCAGCGAATAATTCCTTGATTCAGTCCTCACTGTGGGCTGTGGAATGTCAAACCACTAGGCACTTGTGACTAAATTATAAACTGAACTCAAGGGGTCATCAAACAAATTGCAGCCTCAGGCTTTGTTCGGGTAAATGTTAGTGCACGCTACAAATGATGGCATGGATTAACGTGTCAGTGGCATACTTAGGTTATCAAATTTGGAATTCAGATATAAGCTTAAAGAGTGTGAGAGAGGTGGCAGAGGAAAGGGAGGATCATTAAAGTGTGGGGGAAGGGAGTGTTCAATGAACCCGAAAACTGAAAGAAAGATGGAATGGGAAAAACGTGAAATAGTTGGAAAAAAGCATTCCCTAAAATGGTGTGCTTCTGTCAGGGGTGTTTTCAGTAAATATGAGAGTAATAAAAACGCTCTTGGTTCCTAATCTCCTCCACATTTTCCACTGTTCCTAGTCCTCCTAAATAAACACCCATCTGTTTCTGCTGATTGGTGCTGGTTTGGCGGAGACTACTTGGACATACTGACTGCTGTTGACTTTACAGGCCACAGCGTCGGCCGGCAGTCGCTGCCAGTGGAGCTGCTGAAGTGCACACACAGCCGCTCCACACATTGAAAGTGCATTTGCATAAGCATTTTCCATATAAATATATTTGGAGAGCATTTCAAAAATGTTGTGGGTAAATTCCAGCAGTTTTCACAGGGCTGGTACTTTGAGTGCAGTGTGGACGAAATGGAAAACTCCACTGGGAAATCACAAAGCAAGCTCTAACTCAATTACACTCAGAGAGTTAAACTAAAGTTAATTCACTTTGCTTTAGAAAATTGAAACATGTACAATGGAGTACTCCTATACAATGAGCTCAAGTTTTTCTAATTTGTGTGCTCTTTCTGCATGACTGAGAATCTTAGTCAGCGGCTGAGATTATATTCCCTTGCATATACACAGATAGATATCGATGCTACAGATGAGTGGTTGTTTTTATATTTTTAAATTTGCTTTAAATATTTCAGTATTTTTTATTTTATTATTTATTCACATTGGCCCGAACTGGCTCAAGTCTTATTTGACTAAAAGGGCTTTTTCTGTCAGCAGTAGCAGTTACTCTTCTAACACTGCCATCTTCACCTCTGACATACCTCAGGGTTCCACTCTGGGTCCAGTTCTCTTTTTATTTTCAATGCTATCACTTGGGTTTATATTTAAAACAAAACAAAACAACATTATGTTGCTTAGCCCGTTTATGCTGATGATACTCATAAATACCTACTTCCTAAACCAGGCACCGACTTCCTGTCTAGCTGAGGTTAAAACCTGTCTCCTTTCCTGACACTGAAATTTTAGCGATTGATCCCACTCATCAACACTTTGCATTACCACTTCAGCTCTTGAGCCTCAGGCATACTATTCTAAATCTTAGATAAAACAAAAATCTTGGTGTCATCTTTTATTCCTTTGTTAAATTTGACTCACAGATCAAACCAGTCACAGTTCTGAAGCTTTGGAATCGTCTCCCTCCTAAGTTTACATCATCTACCTCACGAACAGTCTTCAAATCCCAAGTGAAAACGTATTCTTTCTCCCTGGTGTTTCCCTTGAGTTTCAATTAGTTTCTTAAGATTAGTTTCAGTTCATTGTGTTTTTTATTATTTATTTAAATTAATTTTCTATGTATCAAATAATAATAATAATAATATTTCTGTTATGGTTGTTGTTTTTTTATGTTTCTGAAATCATTTGTATTGTTTCTTTGATAATTTTACTTCCTGTGCACCACTTTGATCAAGCTCCGTTGACTTGACTTCATTTAAGTTCGTGGATTGGGCAGCAGTAAGGGGCAGAGGCTCATGCAGTACGATCCCAAGCTGGTGAATCTGGCTAAAGGAATTGGATCAGTTATTTATCCTCTTGATATTTACCCTCTTGAGGCTATTTGAGGGGGAGTTTGCCAAAACAGTTTGCATGTGTTTTGTGGACCTGGAGAAGGGATTTGACCATGTCTTTTGGGACATCCTGTAGGAGGTGCTTCAGGAGGATGGGGTAACTGGCCCACTGGTGCAGCTGTATAGGTCATCGGGTCCTTGTGCAACTGTAGCAAGACTCATTCCTGGTGGGAGTTGGACTCTGCTAGGGCTGCCATATTGACTATTTCTTTTCTTCTTCTTCTTTTTTTCTATGCACATTTGTACATTCATTTCTATACATTTGAGTACTGGAGGACCGCCCTTGGCTGAGGGTCAATACATTTGTACACAGCATGTCTGTTGTTTTTACCTGTTAATGTAAATGCAACCAACCTACTTCTACTACCCCTCTTTCTATGTTGTTGTGTTTTTTAATGTATGTGTTCTTTTATATAACGCTACCTTATATAAAAAAAAATAAACTGAGGATCACCAATATAGAAATATAAAAAATGCAATCAAATAAGTTATTGGCACGAAATTGAAAGAAAATGTCACTTGCTGGTGATTGTTCAGTATTCTCATTATAGCAAAATAGATAATTAACAAATTAATTAACATGATAAATAACAGGATATACAAGTTATCTTTTTCCCAATTCTCCAGCATCCTTTCGTGACTCCTTTTTACAACAACACTTTGCATCAGTGTAAATGTTAGTAGATTTTTAAGTTAATGACAGAGGAAATTTCCCCTCGGGGTATAATTTTTCGAAGCGGCTGCCCAACTCAGAAATCATCTCAACTAAATCATAATCACAGCTCTGAATTTCTATCTGCACTTATTCCCAGAAGGACTCCACAAAGTAACCTTCAGCAACTTGCATTCCTCAGTAGTCCTCTTAGCGAGCCCCCCTATAACACAGCCAAACAAAGAATCGAGCCAAAGTGAGGAACAGCTATTGCGAGCCTACTGGGATATTATGATAAACTGCCCGTTTTAAAACATTGAGGAATCTCAGCCCACTTTCACCCCCTTCTCCTTGACTCTCATACGCTGTTGAATGAGGCGTAAATTTTTTATCAGCTCTCTCATTTGGACAGAGAAGGGTCCACTTAATCCTCTCACAGCAAAATTCAGTCAGCAGCACGTCAGGTAAGGAATGAGAACCAGAGGGTGAAATCAAATCTGCCCCCTGGTCTTTACTCATTACCAGGCTCTCTTCTTGCTACAATCGCCTGAAGGGACTCATTAACATGTCTGAAGTGTTCAGGAGCTTTGTCACTCAAGAGTGTTTAAAACCATGTTAATCTACACTGAATTACTTCGCTGAGACCCCTTTAAACCCACAACCAGTGTCAAAGTTGGTTTCAAAAGACAAAAAGACGCTACTACAAAGCCAAGTAGGGATTGCACTGTTAATCCTTCCTTCTTGATCATAGGAGAATTTGAATGGCAAACCTGAGACTCATTTAGACTTCTTTGGTTTGATAGCATGCTGCCTATGTGCTATTAGTGTGGACCTATTACTACTGCCATATATATATATATATATATGAGACCACACATTATCTAAATTATTTATATTCACCAGATTGATGTGTTTATTATCAAGTTTTATGAGCATCTATTTTGATCTCCTTACAGGAAAAAGGTATGCTTAAAGTTTAAGCAGGGGCAGATTAAGTCATCGGTGTCCAACTGTACTGACATCCCTGTGAGTTGTGATTCTCTACCAGACATATTGGCCCTTGTGAACTCTGAACAAATAATCTCCACACAGAGAAAATCTCTGTGAGGATCAGCTGCAAATGGCATTTGCTGTCTGACACAGTTCTGAATTAAAATGAATACAGCAGGATTAGAAATGTGTTTGATTTCTGATCCTGGTATAATGCAAAGGACTTCATCCTGTCTTTGGTATTCAGAGACCAGAGATCAAGATGTGGCATTAATCTATAATCGGAGACTCAGGTGTTGGGATTTGGTTTCCTTTGCTATGGGCTGAGTTCAAAGAGTGCTGACTGTACATCTGTGCATTCTTTCCCTCTGAGCCTCCCCCTTCAAGTCAGAGACATAGTAGTAGGAAGCTGCCTGGAAGCATCTCAAAGACCTGTGCCTGCTTTGATCTGTCCTCAAGGTTACACACACATATACTCATAGACAGACACACAACCAAACATATTTCTCCAGCTTACTGTTACTTATATGGGCATAAGGAAACAGTCAGTTAATTGATTTCAGGGGGAACAACAGAATGCATTTCTCTGATTCTTATATAGCGCTTTTCTACTCTCCTGGAGTACTCAAAGCACTCTATACAACATGCCACATTCACCCAATCACTATCTTCGATACTTTTTAAGTGCTCCAACTACCATTCACACTCCAATGGACGCATCAGAGAGCAACTTGGAGATAGTATCTTGCCCAAGGATATTTGGCATGCAGACTAGGGGGAGCCAGGGATCGAACCACTAACCTTCCAATCAGTGGATGACCTGCTCTACCACCTGAGCCACAGCCACCCCTTCTCTCATTTGTATTCTTTTCACTCAAAGGATAGTAATATCCACATGACATAACTAACAGTCTGTCCAAAACAACATGAAAGCAGCTGTCTGTAAATCCACATCTTATATACAGAATAAACAGGTTCTAACGAGCTAACGGAAAGTGTGCAGTCATATCTAAACCTGGACTTATGACTTAGTTCCTGCAGTATTCTCAGCACAGGTGTCAGTCACAGTGATTGGTTTTAAAACAAGGCCATGGCCTCAAGACCAGCGTAGCTGGGAATTCACAGAAATACAGAAGCTCATTAAGAGAGGCTGCAGTGAGTCTCTTTATATGCTGCTTTTAGATAGCGGAAGGAGTGGATTTGAGCTGTCAAGAGTAATTTTTTTTTTTTTCAACAGAGCTGAAAGTGTTTTCAGGCATGAGGTATATCCACAGATTACCCAATTATTTTTACCATATGGTTGTTTCATTTGGACATTAAATTAAGCTTTTCTTTTAAATATTATCGGAACATGAATTTTCTTGGAAATGTGTTGCTCACTCACCTGGTGTAGACGCCGTTCTTCCGACAGAAAGAGTTTTTTACAGACAGCCGTCGATTGTTAAGTTCCAGAGCGGGGAAACGGCCTTCATCCAGGCTGACCATATCTCCGTGGGTAAGAGCGTTACAGTTGGAGTTGTTACCTGGACACACGTACAGAGACACTGTGTGACCACAGGCCAGATGGACAGGCAGGTTAGTGTCTGGGAGAAATGATGGAACTACTTGATCTTTTTTTCTTTTTCATTTAAATTCTCAATACTGAAATAACATTTTCCTTACAAAGCTGTGTACACTTTTCATCACATAGGCTTTTACTTCATCAGTCATGCTTTCAGATGTCATTGTGTTTGTTTTAAAGGTTCAAATTGTTGAAGTAAATACAGCGGGGGAAACTATTATTTGATTCCCAGCTGAATTTGTAAGTTTGTTCACTTACAAAGAAATGAACAGTCTCTAATTTTAATGGAGAGAGACAGAATATCAGCCAGAAATCCAGAAAGAAAAACTCTACATAAAAGTTATAAACCGATTTGTGATTGAGTGAATTAAGTTTGTGATCCCTAGGGGACAGATTGCCTGTGCGCTCATGTCGCACACAGATTACAATCAATCAATCAATTACAGATACTGATCTCAACTTGTTATGTGTATAAAGCGTGCCTGTCCAGAGAATCATTTTCTTCCATTCCAACCTCTCCACCACAAAGGGCAAGACCAAACACAGGAACAGATGAGTGGCTAAATAAGAAGTACGTTAAGGCCATGGAGTGGCCTAGACAGTCTCCAGATCTGAATCCTCTTGAAAATCTGTTGAGGGAGCTGAAGCCAAGTAGCAGCCAAGAAAACTAAAGGATTTAGAGAGTTTGAGTATAGAGAAGTGGGCCAAAGTCCCTCCTGAAATGTGTTCAAACCCAGTGACCATCTTCAAAAAACATCTTACTGCTTACCAACAAGGGTTTCTCCACCAAGTATGAAGTCGTGTTTTCCTTGATAACCAAATACTGATTTCACGCATACATGTAAATCAATTTATAATTTTTATGATATGCTTTGTTTTTTCTGGGTTTTTCGTTAATATTCTTTCTCACACCATTAAAATCAAACAAAAAAAAAAAGGAGACTTTGTGAATTTCTTTGTAAGTGAGCAAACTTACAAATTCAGCAAGGATCAAATAATTATTTCCCCCACTGTAGTAGTATTCATATTTATGACTTACAGCAATAACTCTCAATTTTGGAAAATACATTTCTTCACTTTCTAGCCAAGCGGAAGAAGAAAAGATCAATAAAACAAAATATGTAACTGGAGCCAGGAGCTGATTAACTTAGATACCTAAGGGATTAGCTAGCTTGGGGTGTTAATTAGGAGGTTCAGAAGTGCTGGTTGGTGGATAGTGGTTTCCCCACACAGCTAGCTGATTCCCTGTGTTCAGTCTTTGTTAGCTATTCCAACCATTTTCTGACTCTAGCTTTATGTCGAACAGACAGCTCCAAGAGCTGTAATGATTTTCATAACTAATCCTCAACAGTAACGTGAATAAGACTGTCTCCTAACAAGCGTCAAGTCAAGCAATGCCGATTTTCAAGTGTCCAAAAAACATGTCGATGAAAATGATAAATTCTGCAGATCTGCAGGGCATGTCAGTGGAAATTCCCTTAGAATATAGCAACACAAATTCAGTGTAAATTACATGGACAGTGCTTAAAATATTTATTAAACCACCTATCATAAGAACAGGGAAACAGAAATATTTTAGACATCTGTCGAAAACTTTATATTTTTATACCTAAATTTGAGCCGGCGCTCTGCACCTCTCCAATAAGTCAGAAATTAATCATCCATAAGATTCAACCACTAAAATGATTTTTTTTTTCCTGTTCATGAATGCAAGTAACAAACTGTAATTTAGCATCTGAATCAAAACTTAATAATGTGCTTTACTATTTTTTCTGTTGTAAAACAGTAAATTTGAAAATTCATGGATAACAACAATAATTATATTTTAGCATTAAATTAAATATCATTTCAGTTAAAGAGCTTTCAGATACTGATGGATTTACTGATAAAAAAAATTTTAAAAAGATTTTGGTATTTACCAATACTATTAGTTTAGGTCAGCCGTGGCATTAACGTTACACTGAGTGGTAGTCTGATAAATTTGTTATTTCTGTAACTAAAGAAGCACATGCATAATCTATAACAAATGAGTGTGCTAAACAATGACTGTGAATCACATCTGAATGCCCAATGACATAAATGTTTAACTTTGACTTTAAGTGTCATGATTTTACTATATTAAACAATATAAACAGGGAGTGACAGAATGGCTTCTATAGAAGATTAATTTTTGGAGGGACTATTGCTCACCGTGTTACGGGTTAGGAACACTTTCAGTCATCCTACAGGTGGCCACAGCCAGGCCAGGACCTGCATGGTTGCTTGGGGGTACTAAAGGTCAATTGGTGGTTATGCCAACACAGAGAAAAAGAAATAGCATTCGGTCGGTGCAGTGGCCTGGGCCAGATTTCTAGAGGAGGATATGGAGGCTTTGAGAGAGTCTTTGTGTTGGAATGAGAAGGAACCTCTTGTTTTCTCTCCATCAGTCAGAAAGATGGGCAGTGACCCACAGGGACCCCACCCCTCCCCTGCCTGGCAGTTAAACAGCCCTGGCAAAAGTGCTGAGCTGAGGGAAATACCCGCTGATGTCAGAGTTGCTCTGAATGGACAAGTATGCCCCCCGTTCCTGCTTCCTTTCTTTCTTTCTCTGCTTTTTATTCCCCTGCAACCCAGCCAGTGCCCTGATTCATTCAAAAGCAGAATTCACCCCTCTACAAAAAAAGTTAACTCAAATTCTCTGCTCAGTATTTGAAAAGTAATAAAATAATAATAAAACCCCTTTAATACATTTTACTGTTTTATGAAAAAAAAAGAAAAAAAAAAGGCAAGTTGTCAGATTCCGTGCCCTCCATGCCACTGGGCGAGAAGCGAAATACAAGGCTTCCATGATAGTTAAATGTTCCACTTAACTGCACAACTGTGTGTACTCACCTGATTCAGACTTTTTTGCATACTTCTTGCTCTGTCCTCTGATAATGAGGATGAAAACTAGCAGCAGAATGAAGATGAGCCCCACTAGAGCCACCACGACCAGGAACCACCATTCCTCATAGAAAGGAGCCACTTTTTGAGCTAGATAAGAAAAAAAAAAACCAGAAAATTGAAATTCATGGTTGTTAAAAACATGTAGCCACATTCCTGTGAAGTCTGAACGACCTAAGGGGATTTAATTAAGCCTGAAAGTTAATGTAATTCAGTTCATTCAATTCTATTAACAAATACAAGAAAGCTCACCAGATATGGAGGGAGAAGGTAGACTTGGAGAGCCGTAGCCATAGTCATTCACCCCAATGACCCGAAAGTCATAACTGACACCTTGTTTCAGGATGTCCATGTTGAATGTGTGCGATGTTGCATCCTTGGAGATGTCCTTGATTAAGATATCCCACAAACCCTCATCTGTAATGGAATTTAAATGGAAAAATGGGGTCAGAGGCGGCTGACGATATTCGTTAAACAAGCAAAACATATTTAAACAGTGTCAATATGTCATTGTTAACAGGCTGTTTGTTTGTTTGATACAAGGCTCCGGCCTGGCTGGCAGCTCCAAGGGTAATTGATAATTCTTAAAAATATTACACAATCCATCAATTTCACTGCTCTCGTAAAAATTTACAACCAACAAATTCTACAACATAAATAGTGGAGCAGCCATATTTCAAATGAAGCAGCATTAGATGCCTTGCTGCTTGCTATGGAAATCATGCCAGAGATCATTTATTACACCCTGCTGCTTGTAAATAAATGCGTAAGTATGACTCCTTGATAGGGTACACAAATATAACCAAGTATGGAAGTAAATTTTTTATGTTGCTGAACTTTGACAAACATTTTTAAAAAGCAATGTAATTTGATCTAAAGGCAAAAATAAGTATTCAAGTAATTGGATACTATAGAGACTTATCACCCCTGGCATATGGATAAGAGGGAATTATAGAAATGGGGGATATCTTTACCCCCCCCCACACACACACACACAGATTAATCTATACTGCCATAAAATACCCATCAGTCCTTGCAAACCTTTAAAATGTAGGACTAGATATCCTTTTCGATTCTCACTTAGAAGCAGTGAAACACAT
>VVHJ01044451.1:23911-34025 GCA_015107715.1 Tylochromis polylepis | reverse complement strand
ACTCCCACGCTTCCTTTTTTTTAATTCTGTATGACTCATAGCTACAAACACACATGATGTACACCCACACACACACACACAGATTAATCTATACTGCCATAAAATACCCATCAGTCCTTGCAAACCTTTAAAATGTAGGACTAGGTATCCTTTTCGATTCTCACTTAGAAGCAGTGAAACACATCTCTGCCTGTGAGTCACCCACCATCCATCACACTCATTGCCATGCCAGGACTTGTCAATCACAGTTGAAACAGGATGCCAATTGTCTTGATTGTAGTGCCTGAATCAATAATCCATTAAAATGCCAGGGACACTGACTCTAGGGCAGCAGATGTTGACACTTTACACCACTTTCCTTAATCAAAATCTCACAGAAGGTAACATAAGGCAGCGTTTACTCATGTGGCGATCCTGTAAAGCATGGAGTCTCCAAACATCTATTGAGAACATGCTTGCTACCATTTGCACTCTTAGATGCAATTAGAACTATTTGCATATTTGCAAATTTTTCGACCTAAATACTTCAGATACACGTTTCACAACCATATTGAAGTTTCTATTGAGATATAGACTGGATACTTATTCTTAATATTTAGATATTAATTTTTAAGATTACAGAAAATGTATTTTACAGTCCACCTTGGCTATGGGTGGCTGACCCCTATGATTCCCCTAGACCCCACTTTCAAAACCACAGTACTAAAACCCCTACCTGAGGGTCTGGCCTCAATTACATAGCGTGTTATGGGAGAACGTCCTGGGTCTCCAGGGGTCCAGTGAATGGTCAGGGCCGAACTGTAGCGCGTGATAAATGGCTCTCCAGGGGGTCCTGGTGCGCCTGAGAAAGAATAACATAGTAATACGTGTTTAAACGGGCTAGTGACAAAAATTTCAGATTTCAAAAACATCACTGCAACTACCTTCCCCTGGTCCCGTGGTGATATTTGCCTCCACCTCAGGCCCGTAGATGAAGGTCTTGGCCCGGATACGGAAGTTGTACGTGACGCCATCTGCCAGGTCTCTGATCTTCAACCAGAGAGGGCCGGTCCCCTTCACATCCACTGTCACTGTCTTACTGACGCCTGGGGGGGAGGGGGAGTGGAGACAGTCGGCACAGGCCACTGAAGACTCTAGACAAACACACCACATTTAAAGCAGGTCTTACACAGGCCAGGCAATGTGCAAGCACACCCAACATATGCAAATGCACACACAGAGTAATGGAATTAGAAACATGTTTGCATTTTGGCACCGAAGCCATGTATCATTTGAGATGATAGTAGTAGATATGTAAAAGGTTGCAATGAATAATGAGCAGTTTAGCTTGATGTAATGGTTAGCTTAGCTCAAGAAATGCACATCACAAGAGTGTGAGAAGGTCGATTGACATGGAAAAGCGTTAACTCTAAAACCTCAGAACTTGTAGTGTGCATTAAGCTTTTATAGCCAGCAGCCATTTTGTGCAGACAAAGTTGAAATTGTTAAGAATTTGTTACCATCTACAGGTGTGGAGGGTTCATAGACCAGACGGTAGCCCTCAATGATGCCATTGGGGAAGGCGGGCTCGCCCCAGGACACATTGACGGAGGTGGTGGTCAGTTCACTGAAGTGAATGAAGCTGGGAGCACTGGGGGCTGAAACATACGGAGGTCAAAGATGAAAAGTCACGTGGGTTATATTCAACAGACAAATTAAAAGTGTGCATGAGGGGCTTTATTAGGTTTCAATAAACCTTTAGCCACACTGAAAGAAAAAAACGTGTAAAATGTTTGTGGAATGACTCTGTCAAATAATAAAAAACAACCAGATGAGTGGATCAAAAAAAACCCCCAAACCCTTGAACTTCTCTCATGAAATACTAAGTAAATTTTTGCACGAGCCATTTTAATGTCATGGCTTATATTTCTTTTGTCTGATCAATGCGGTGGTCCTTTCCATAGTTACATCAAAGGCCTCAAACAGAGGCATGTATCTCTAATTCAGTTTTCTCATCTGCACAAAAAGCCAAAATGCCAACTCAAAAGTTCCATACATAAACTAATGGTTGATGTTACCGCATTCACCGGATTCTGACTTCTTTTTATATACGCTGTGTTAAGGGGAACTCTTCAGGCTAACAACAAAATACACAATTCTCCACTGGTGTGTTCTCCACAGGTGCTGTTTCTTGTTTATATAGTATTAACTTAGAAATCTTCTGGAGGTCCAGAGCCACTGCTGCAAGTCTGAGTCTTTGCGCATGAGCAGAACTCCACTGATTATATATATATATATATATATATATATATATATAAACCTTTTTGCTAAACTACATACAGATTTAAAGGTTCTGCATTGCATTGTTTGACCTTGGGCAGAGTAATTCATAATCACAATGAACACTCTTTGCCTCGAGACCCCATTATAGCGGGCTGAACTCTTGAAACCACTGTGCTGAGAAACAAATTTTCCTCTGCTGCCTTTAAGCTTCTTGAGCAAGAGGTGAGAAGCTTGCAATAGAAAAAGCTTCTTTTTTAAAAAAAAAGAAAAAGAAAAAGGGATAACTATCTTACTAATGCATGCCACCCCCCTCCCAGCTTGTCATCTGCTTCCTCCTCTCAAAACAGCAAGCACTGGGGAAAACAGAGGATCTGTGAACACCTTCTTTTTTCCGCTTTTTACTAGTCTGGGACACAGTAGTAAAATGCATCAGAAATGGCTTCCTGTACAGAGAGGTTTTTTGGAAGATAAATATTGTTTTGACACATTTGCAGATGGGCACACGGGTAGAAAGTCCCATGAGTCACAGAAAGAAGAAGAAGAACAAAGAAAGGGGGCAACGCACGGGGTCCTTTTGATATAGCATGCCTGTAGACTCAAAGCTCGCTGACAAAATTTTCACAGCATCAGACAAAAGATGAGATTCAGCAAATAAGTTTAGAATGGGTTAGCTGATTAGAAACTTATGCTCCGTGTGTGGCTCCGCTAACATCGTTTGGCATGCTGCTGACAACAACGATTAGCATCATCGTCAAATCAAATTCTTTCCCCATGGCTGACTCATCCACTTTGAGAAAACTCTCAGGGTTCTCTAAACTAACATCGGCGCTGCCACCAGCACATAAATATGACAAATGAATAAACACGGCTGTACATGCTCTAATTTATCTGCTTTAGTCTTGTCATGATGTTACCACATTTGTCTTAAGCTTGTCTTTTCTTTCAGAGAACATCTCCATCATGTGTGCGTGCATTATATACAGAAATATTTGTTTTACTACACTGCTTGATCCCGACTGTTGTGCTCTTTCATGCTGATTAACGGTTTTGTATAGCCATTGGCATCTAATTGTCACATTTACCTGCTTGCTGAGTGCGTCCCCTCGTTGGTGGGCTTCGGGGTCCATCCCCAGCGGCGTTGAATGGAGCCACACTGATCATATAGGTGGTGTAACCAGTCAAGTTCTTCAGCTTCACCCCTCCTTCAGGCATAAACAGAGTCCGCATCCGCTCAGTCTCATTCTTACGCTGGAATTCCCAGAAGTAAATCTACATGGAATAGCACAGACATAAATAAATATCTGCAGATACTGTTCAGGGAATGCAGCAATTTCTGCTTCTATAAAACTCAGTCCCATTTCTAACTCCCCTATGGGAAATACACAATTATATTTTATTCCCTGCAAATGTTTTCTTGAGCAGCAGACGGAACCTTTTACTGAAACCCCCTCTGGAAAACACTGTTCGCTAAAAGTGTAAAATTATCAATTTAATAGTGATTAACAACAGATGGATCTAATCTCATGTGAACCACTAAAATGTAAATATTTAACGATAAAAACCGAACACTGTTGTATTGTTACGCTGCACTATAAAAGTGAGCCAATAAGACATGTTGAGCCTGGGCCAGATGCGGCACTTAGCAGAGTTAAAATAAACCCAGACTCTGACCTTGTATCCCTGGATGTCTCCGTTCTGTGCATCCACAGGTGGAGGGTCCCACGTCACATCCAGCTGGGTGGCTGTTGCGGACTGAATAGCCACATTCTGGGGCGGGGCTGTCGGCACTGTCACAGCCATTCAGATATATCGCATTTAATGATGACATTTTTTCGATTTTAATATTTGTTTTCATTACTATGCTCATTGTGTTTACTGGGAAATTTACAGCTTCAAGGAGAAACTATTCAGTAAAAACAGAACAGACTAGGCATTTAAGAAAGATAAATTACCCCCCAAAATCTATTTGCCCATAAGAGGAAGCGTGCATACCTGCTTCTCCAACAAACACCTCCTGTGGAGGGCTGGTTGGCCCCTCACCCACAGCGTTGTACACACTCATGCGTATCTCATAACGCTTGTGTTTACTCAGCTCTGCAGTAGAAGTAAACAGTTTGGAATATAAGGTTAGGAATTATATCAAACACCAATCTGTGACATGTATGCTACGAAAGTCGCCATTGCTCTGCAGTTAACCATAAAGAGGTCTGCTGACCTCCTACTCATTTCAGCATCCCTGCACCTCCCTCCTGGTGCCCCAAACAATTAGTTGAAGTAGCAAATGTAATAAATAGGATATGATCCCTGAACGGTTTCACACCCACCCACACAACACCACTTCATGGAATTTTACACAATTTTACTGCTGCCCTCAAAAGACATTTCTATTTCAATTACAAATTCACAGAGTGACACTGTAATTATGAGGCTGTCGAATTCTGTGTTGTGGGGGTACAGGAGAAATATGTGACCATCTGCTTTTGCAGTGCTCATCCAAATAAGCTGACATGTGCAAACCCAAAGAGCATGCTGGACCAGGCACGCTTGTGTATTCAGTGTTCAAGAATTTCTATGTACAAAGCGCTCCACTGGCCTCAGTAGAAGTGTTTGTACCGAGCAATGTGATTATAAGCAGCCAAATGTTGTGTTAATTTGCTTAACACTCTGCTTTCTCTATTCTAGGAAGCCGGGCACTTGAGGAAAAAAATTGAGATCCAAAAGGAAAATAGTTTTGTTTTGGTTTTTTTTTCAACCTAATTTGTTCGCAGATTGAATTACTGAGTTTATATGTGTACTTTTGAGAGACAGGGAGATAACGAAACTTACTGTCTAACTCATACTGGGTGAGCGTCGAATCACTCAGATTTCGGAGGCTGTAGGGAGCTGCAGTGAGGAGACAGAAAAAACGTGATTAAAAAAAAAAGGCAAAATGGGAGCTGTTAAGTGGCGAGACAAAGGTAGTAGGGTTCAAAGTCTAAAATTTGTTGTTGTTAATGAGGGCAGCAACGTTATTATAAGAAAAAAAACAACCCAATGATGGTGATCATAGCTCTGAATGAGCAACAGAGTGAGTCAACAAGAGTAAAATTATAGGCCAAGTTTCACAAAGCAGCAGAAAGAGAGAAGGCTCCAGAGTAAACCTAATAATAGCCTGCAGCTGATAACCACTGATCACAAGATGAAATGTTTTGCTGTGAAGTGTCAAGACCAGTGGGGAAATCTTGGCAACAGTATAGGCCTTTGTGAGAATTTTCCTCTAATGGAAAAGGGGCTGCTGACGCAGAAAGACTGCATGTGAATAATCAACCATAACAGAGACTTATAATTATGTGTTACAGAAGTAAAGTGCAGGATTGTATTTTTTGATGTGCAATTTCTGTCCTCGGTTATTTCTTTATGGTCTTTAAATTCATAACGTCACATTTCAAATCGCACATCGGAGAGTAAGACTTAATGCAATATACCAGTTGTTACAGTACACAATTCATTTTTCTTAGGATCCTATAGTGTAGGTGGTGGCATAATGAAATATATTTTGTGGGTAGCAGTTATTAGCAGTTGTCTCACCAGAGAGCTCAGCCCAGGCGGATGCACTGTTGACTGTATGAATATAACTGCGGAGACGGTCATACAGCAGCTCGCGGTATCGAATCCGAAAGCCCAGTAAGATACCATTTATCTTCTCCTCTGAGGGGGGCTGAGGAGAAAAATGTGGACTTAATGTTAGTCTAATGTAGCAGATCCCTGTACATCTGTTACCTTCAGATAGCCCAGAAGACTACATGCGATCCAAGTGATCCAACTCATTTTAACAGGAATTCTGATTTGTTTTTTCTTCACTGCAACCCCCCCCCAAAAAAAAACCCAAACAAAAACAAACAAACACTTTATCACTGCATTTTGTCATTAATTTACCATCAATTAAGAAGACTTACAGTAACTGTTATACACAGACAGAATAAAAATCGTACCATATCACACCAAGCTCATCCACAGATTGAGTAATGAAGAAAAATCCCCTCTGATTAAACAATGGGAGGAACAAGCCCACAGCAACTCTCTATCCTCATAAACTCTACAAGTGTTCTCCATAAAACTAAAATTGTGTCTCAGAGCCTCCTGTTTTTCTTTTTATGACCTGTTAATTCAGGTGTGAGTGTGGGTGAGGGTGCTTTTTATTAGGCAGACAGTGTGGCAGTGTGTGTATTGGTCTATACTGTAAGTATAGGCCTCGCTGCTTACTATTAAGCTCTCTTAGAAGCAACTTTCCCACACTCGAATGGATCATGGAGTTTCAAAACAGCAATATATATGTATAAAGTTATTTTGTTTGGTCTTACCTGCCAGCGGATCAGCACTGACGTTGTTGTATGTGGCGTGACAGAGAGAATTGAGGGTGCTTCGTCAGGCACTGGGGTAATAAAAGTGAAATAAATTAGCTAAATTGACCTGAAAATCTGCACAATTCAAGATGCTTAACCTATCCATGTGCAGTGGTATTCATGGAGCATAAATACACAACAGCCACAACAGAAGAACCACTGATGAGTCAGAAATAGCAGAGGGAAAGATCAGCAGAGTTTCTTTATTTGGATAAGCACCAGTGGGCAAACTTTTATTTTCTTTTATAAAGTTGCTCTTTTGTCTCTTGATAGTGCAGCTGTTGCACACGTGACGTTTTCTGCTGTTCTGCATGTATTTTAGCATTATTCCTGACTTGCAGGAGTCCATACTGGCTGATAACTTGACAGTGTCACTAAATGAAAATGACCACATCCACCAAGAAAGTGTCTCGCATAACACACCATAAATGTGTCATACATCAATATGACATGCATACGTTCAACAAATTACATATGAGTAAGCTTTAGAGGCACTTCTTTGCAGATGCTGTAGCTACAGACCGAGCCGGACAAGGCATTTCCACCTTTATACCAAGTTTGTGCTAAAGGATTAGTCACACAAGAGCAAAAGTAGATGTTCGAAAAAGTTTATTTTTGAATAACTTGCAGTTGGCCACCAAGTAGTCCCAAACCACTTGGTTGCCAAGCAGTTGTGGCTGGACAACCAACTGGTTGTCCAGATGTTAACCATGTAACACCCACAACCTCCGGGCCATTTTTGACTGCAAGGTGATTGCACAAGTTGGCTGGTCACAGGAAACCTGTCTCCAAACAAGCGCGTTTTGACTTGAACTTGGACTGACTATGTCTTACCTTAGTTAACAGCAATCATAAATATACCCATTTCTTTCTGATCAAGGTAATTTATTCATCACATCATCACATTTTTATGCTGCAAATAATGAGAATAAAGATTTTTGCTCATAATTTTACTCTTACCATCCTGTAAAGTTGTGATTGCTTCACTTTCCTGACAGTACTCGCTGTCCCCTATGTCATTGGTGGCTTTTATTCTGAACTGGTAAGATGTGAAGGGTTTCAGCCTTAGGGATGAAAGCACAGAAAAGCACATCAATCTTTATCACAAACTACAGCATTGAAACTTAAAACTTTTTAAACTCCATACATCAAAAAGAGAGTCTCACTGCGAGGTTTAGGAGCAAACTATTAGGCATGCTTTAAACCAAACTGGAACCTTAATGGCAAATGCAGTTTTACATTTGTACTTGTTAAATGCATTTCCATTGTTTACGTTCCAAACTGCAATCCTCTGGAAACATCATTGTTTAAGAGAACTCATTACCTATGCCAGCTATTCAAAAGCTAGGGCATTATTAAAGAGAAAGCGTCAGCGAGGAGTGTGAGAATACATTTGTTCTAATAAAGGGAATGAAAATTTGAAAATTTACACCTTAACGTAACCAGATGTCATTACCTGATGAGTATACTCTACCTGGATACTATGTAGGTTGTGGCCTCATGGCTGACAGATGCTGAGTGGACTGTCCAGTTGCTTTCAGGAAGCTCTCTCAGCTGGACCGTATAGTAACGCACGGGGGACAGCCCATCGCTACCTGGCTCCCACGAAAGTAACACCTGGCGAGCCTGAACGTGTTTTTGAGGAACCAGGGGGCGGCTGGTAGGCTGAGGACGAGCTGGAGTAAAAACAGAGGCAAGTAAGAGAAAGAGATATGGGCAACGGAATACAAGAACGACTGCTGTGTGTGTACGTGACACATGAATTGGGGCAAACTGAGTGTTTGGAGAAGTTGGAGATGTGCGGGGGAAAAAAATTGGAGCCATTAGAAACAGTTTTTTAAAAATATACTTCTTGCTTTCCATTTACTCACATTTTCATGAGCTATGTAGCGCTGACAAGAAAAAAGAAAGTGTGATTCTGGTGCTGGAATGAAAAGTAGCTGAGAAACTAAAGTAGCATAGTACACAATCCACAACATGCCTTGAGGGAAGCAGATGGACTGATGCATTCTCACAATGACATCAGAGTGCTTCCAATAAATACCCACAGGGCACAGACACTCCTCTAGAAAACACATCTGCTCGCTGAACTGTTGACTGGAAATGAACTAAGTGCAATGAAGGCTTAGTGCAGCTCTCTGCATGCTATGCCATTACTGAGATCATACACCTGTGTCTGGTCTCAGCACCATTTATACAACTGTTACTATATTTCCTGCATTGTTAGAGAAATACAAATTATGTTGCTACTACGCTTCCAAACACTTCATCAGCATCAGATGAAACATTTTTTATTCTCATTTAAATTGTTGTTTTTATCACTCCCCCCACATATCCAGCGCTCTAATATGTCAGTATTAAAATCCACATCGAGTTACCTCTTTTCTCCGTGGTAACCACGAGCGCCTCGGCCGCCTCACCCCAGCCTTTCCTTGTCTGTGCCGTGATGCGAAACACATAGACAGTTTCTGGCTTGAGGTTAGTCACCGTGTACTGGCGGGCGCTGGGGTTCAGCACATCCACTGTGGCTGTGTTGCTATTGGTGGAGTTAAGGTGGTATGTGATCTGGTAGGCTGGAGAAGAGACAAATGGTCTCAATAAAGCTGTCAAAGAAGCTCTGGGTTAGACTGAAACATGAATTTCAGTGGTATTTGAAGAAACAGTTGTTTATACTGTTAATAAAAGGGAAATCAAGCTGTGCTGCAGACAGCTGTGTTCCTTCTGACAGGATTTCATTAGCATCTGCTCCTGCATGCTACTTTGTAGGTCTGTCACACTGGACAGTTTAAACTAAATTATCCAACAGATGTTTAATGGAATAAATACTCACAAGGAAATCCCCAGTAAGCCAACAAGGGAATCCCAGTCCCTTTATTACAAACCGGAAAATAACAAGACTTGATTTCCCCCAACGAATACCATCTAATCCACTTAGTTGGGGGGAAAAAAAACCCAAATAAAGTTTGCAAAAGTATGTTTACAATGATTGGGAGCAAAAACTGTTGCCATTGATTTCTAGACTAGAATTAAGGGCCAAATCTTAATAAAAAAACATTTTGTATGTACTAACCAAGTATAATGCCATTCGGCTGGGCAGGGGACTGCCAAATAAGGCGGACTGAGGTGGTTCGGACTTCAGGGAACAGGATACCCACTGGAGGTCCTGGGACTGTGAGGAGCAGACAAAGATTTTAAGTTTTTTCAGAGAAGTAGTCCCTCCCTTTTCTTAATTCTCCTCCCATAATATTCACCACAATATCAATTGCTATTTATTTTTACATAATTGCAATGCTCAATCTTGCTCTATCCTGTGCTCCTACCATCATCCAAGGTCCTTTCAAGGATGGGCGGTGAGCTCGGCCGTCCATCTCCAATCCGTGTGAATGCCAGAACTTGGATCTCATAGAGAACATATTTCCCCAGACCAGTCAACTGGACACTGTGAGTGGCATTCCCCTCTACTGTCCAGA
>VVHJ01044451.1:1697-16410 GCA_015107715.1 Tylochromis polylepis | reverse complement strand
AATTCCAAAAGGAAAAAAAAAAAAGGGAAAAAAAAAAAAATAAAAACCAAAAAAAAAAAAAAGAAAAAAGAAGGAAGGAAATTACCCACACAGTTGAAAATAAAGCAGCTAATCCTTTTTCTTCTGTAACAATTCTCAAAAAACTAACAGTAGTGTCTCTCTGTAGTAGTCCTAAGCCACTCCGAGGAGATATTTGGCATCATAGTTCTCCCAAATATATTTAGAAAAATGCCCTAAAGAGGTTTTGACTGGGGGAGAGTGACTGAATAACTCCGCCAACGTAAACTCAAGAGAGACATGATAGCATCCCATCATTGCACACCATATAGCATCTACAAATGGGGCCTGGATTGACCAATTAGCTGCTTGGTAATGAGTCCCAATGGCTTGTCTATTGGGTTGTTTCCAGCTTTCAGAGTGAGTGAGCTTCCAGGGAAGTAAAGAATTGGCTAGAGGATGTCAGTGGGATAAATGCTTGATTGTCCGCCTCCATTTTCCAGCTCTCCATTCTGCTTTTTTGCCACACTTTCTATCACCATCCACACTATCTACCTCTCCCTTTTCTCATTGCTTCTTAAGTCTCTTTCCCGGGAGAAAATCCCGGTATTTAAAATTCAGATTGCGTCTTTACAGTATGACCCTTCCACCAAGCTGACTAAGACTTGTGGACTGCCATTCAACAGACAGACAAAAAGAGAGAGAAGAAAAACCCAATAACATAATTAAGTCTCAGTGGAGTCAGCAGAAAAGTACAACTGCACCATGGATGCAGTTTTGAGAATCCCTGTGGGCTACATTTATTCAAGGTGCACACAAAAGGGGCAGACATAGCCTACATTTGAGAGCCTCCGACAAAATGATGAAGACATTTATCATTATGGGCATGCAGCCTTACAAAGTTACATATGAGAAATGGTTGTAAGGATAAAGAGAATGACCTCAGACTGACAAATCGGTGAATAGAATCCATTGTTCACACTGGCACCAAATGTCGTTAACCCCCCTGGCTTTTCAATCCCCCTGTGCTACATGTAATACTACATGCTCAACTGTGACAGGTCTGCCAATGGATGTGATGACTGGCGGTGTTGACACTGCGGCGTCTACTGACCTTGTAGCCCTGGTTAATGCCGTTGATGAACTGGGGGTTAGGGGCTGTCCACGTAAAACGGATCGTTGTTGAGTTGACCGCCTCGGCCTGCACGTTGCCTGGAGCTATGGTGGGTACTGGGATGGATGAGGAGAGGAAGAAAAAGTGAGATGGAGCGAAAGAAAAAATAGGAGGACAGAAGACAAAAAAAACAAGGGTGTGACAATGCCTTTTAATTCACTGCTGGACGTCTGCCTGCATCTGTTTAGATGTCAGTATTGATTGCTGCTGCATAGGTCAGGGCAGATACCACCATTACTCTCTCTCTGGTACATAAACCTTACACCAGAACTCTTTGTGGGTTTGTTTGCAATGGTGTGACCTATTTATGGATTTTAGAGTCACGTCATTTGTGTGTTTCTTACAAAGAAGACAACAGTTAGCACTAGTTTTTAGAGCATATTTCAATAAAATCTGTTAAAATAAAACAAAATCAGATGCTACTGGAGTACAAGTGAAGGATTTACGCTGTATTTTTAAGATAGCAAATCCTTGATTGACGCATTTTAAAGATAAGCTTGATTGAATTTAACAAAAAATAATCCACATGCATGCTCACTGAATAATGGGACATTAAATAAGAAGGAAAGAGCTATTATTTATGAGTGCTTACCTCCTTGCAGGGTCCACTCAGTGACCTTATGGCTGAAAGTGCCCAGACCTGCCCCATTGTAGGCAGCCACCTCAATCTCATAATTAGTCCAGATGATGAGGTCTTCCAGCAGCAGTGTGGTCACATCTGGACTGGAAATGTTCTTGATTTGGTAGTCCACAGGCAGCCCAGTGAGACGGTACCTGTGATAGACATGCATAAACTTGTTGGACTATTCAGAAGATTGGACACCTGTTCTGGATGAGAGTCCATGTGTTTGCAGATTTTGTATCTTATCTCTGACAGTTTAGTTGTTTCACTGACAAAGACATTACTATTTTACCTGAGCCCAGCAGTACGTTAGAATCCCTGCTAGGGGGAGACAAAGCACTAGCCAACAACTAATTAAAAAAACTGACAGCACTGACTGTTGTCTGGAAAACACCTGCTGTTTTATTTGGATGTAATGAATAAAAAGCCTGACAGAAAACCAAACTAATTACATGCCTACAGGATTTACAGTCAGTTTGGCATATTGCTGACTTTACCTAATAGACTTGCTAAAGTTGTTTTTTTTTTAAGTCAAATCAGCCATTAAATTTTGTATTTTTTTTTCTTCTCACAGACAAGAACGTAAAGAACGTAAAACATACTCCAAGTGAGCTGCTGCTAGTAGCTTTCCACTCCAAAATCAAAGACATAAATTCAAATAGATGGATCAATAATATATGCACTGGTAATAAAATTAGAAGAATATTTTACACATTGCCCTACACATTACAAAACACTGTATGAGAGCATTTAGATTTCTCTCTGTTCAGATAGAAAGTGCAAATGCAAAATATGAAGGTCGCAAATCAGAAATGGAATCCATCACACAAGAACACTGACAAATGATGCACAACAGATGAGAACACCACTTTGAAACTTCCTTTAAATATAAAATATGATCAAATTTCTGCTACACTGACTTGAGAAAGTATTTGGAGTCCCTCATTTTACCGCATGGACCATCAAAACTGTGTAAATTCTCACCTTTTACATAAATGTAAGAGTCAGGGAGGTGTCTGTGGATAATGGAGGGAGATTTTACCGAACGATGTAGCCTCTGAGGATGCCGTTCTGGTGGCTTTCCGGTGGAGGCTGCCACTGGATCATGATAGATTGGTTGGTCCGACCACTAGCAATGACATTTTGAGCAGGAGCACTGGGGGGCTCTTCTGGGAGAGAAACCCTGCAGAACACACACACACAAATATTGCACTGATAAGACATTTTATTAAAACCACTGACATGTGATAACTCGTGTGTAACACCGATCATCTATTTCTGCTGGGAAACCTTAAGCCCCAGTAACGTTTGCAAGGATTTTGAATTGGCAAAGGGTCGTTGGCTGGTCTCTAAGCATGTGAGATGGGGGCTTTAGGTCCTGGCACTCATGTAGCAGCCACGTAAACATTTGTATAGACTAAGCGCACACATACAGTCCTTTTCTCAGCATATTAACTTGCCCCACAAAAACCCTTTCAGGAATAGCTCAAGGAATAGAAATCTGGTGGGACGCACCAGAACAGGTTCATTCCACAGAGGTCCCACTCACAAAGGTCTAAAGCAACCCCAGATATCTCATGTCCGTACCTCAATAGGTCAGAGCTTTTTTGTTGGCACAAGGGAGACCAATGAGTTATTAGGCAGGCAGGATTTTAGTTTTACTGCTCCAGCTACTCGCTGCAGAACTTTAAAAAATGAGAAAATTCCAGCTGAAGCATTTCTTCTTACAATATCTTCCGTCTCATAACTGTGTCCTTCCATATCCTTTAGTTTGTGCAAAAACTGTCACCATTTCTTGTGTGCTTTTGCTCTCCAAAATATGTGCAATACTCACCTTGAAATCACCTCTGAGAAACTGAAAAGATACCTAGGCTACCTAAAAGCGATATTTCTACTGCATAAAAACACTGTGTGCCTGGGGAGAAGATGCGTATGAGAGATGGGAGTGAGATCACTGGCACTGACTTAGTTCCAAATGGTGTCATGGAGAGTTCTGTGCTGCCCCCCCGTGACACACAGATGAAGCTCCCTATGGCTCTCCTATGGCTTGGGAGCTCCCAGCAGGAGGCAGCGTGACAGACTGGTGGAGGAAAAGAATGGAGGCGAGAAGGGATAGGGAGAACAATCAGTGCTTGAAGTTGTGTGAGGCCACAGAGAAGCCAATAGCGGGTCTCGCCTCAAACCTAAATCCTCCCTGTGGCTTTCAGAGTCAGTGGGTGTTTGTGTGTTTGAAAATGTGTGTTTGAAAATGCATGTTTACATGCAATTCCGCACGTTTGTATGTGTATTCTCCTTGGGAGGCTTACATGTATATCCCTCTTCTCTCCACTCTTGACTGAAGGGATCAGTCAATCTGGTTGTCTAGGAAACAGATTTCATATACACAATGTACTGTTTACTAACAACCAACAAAGTTCTGCTTTGACTCTTGCTTTTTTGACATTGCTTAGGTTTCTCACTGCTACTGCCAATTAAATGGTGCGCTGAAAGCGACAAAAAAGCTTTTAAAATGTTGATGTGAGATATAAAAAGTGTCTTTAGCTCACCGGTCTGTCTCCTTGCTAAACTGTCCCTTCCCCACATCATTAACAGCACAGAGGCGGAACTGATAGGAGCGAGCTGGGATCAAGCCGTTGACCGTCACTGCTGTGGACTCTGGTTCAATATTGGCCAGCAGGATGGCCCAGGGAGCATCTAGAAGACAGAAAATCAACTTTTACACCTTTTTTTTTCTACATGCACATGCACACGCACACAAATACACACCTCAGTTATTGCTATTGTTACGGTAAGGAAGGAGCGCTACATTGAAAGGAATTCTACCAATATTGAAAGGGATTTTCAATGTAATGCCTTCAAGTCATTTTGTCTTAGAAGGTTTTAACATTTGATTTAATGAAACAAACCAAGCAATGGTTAAAAAAAAGCCCCCCAAAAAACAGAAGAGCAATAACAGTATTGGTACCCACAGGGAAACGTATTCTCTGCATTTAAGTATTAGGAGCAGAGAGCAGCTGACATGCAGCACCCTGAGACCAACTCCAGATTTAAGCCAGTGCATTTATCAAGGGGACAATGACAGCAGAATCAACCTAGCGTGTTTTTGATGGCAGAAAAACCTGGATCCTCAGTTATTCAGGGACTTCTTCCAAATTGGCAAACCATTACTGTTAATACTGTTTACCTCACCTTCCTGTTCTCTTTGATTCTACAAAACGATACAAAGCAAAAATCCCAGAAGCATTGTTTCTGTTTCCCTCTTACTCCGTGACACTGACAAATACCAGTCTGCTCATGTGTCTCAACTTACAAGATGGCAGAGAAGACAGCATTTAAGCTGTGGAAGTATTTACTTTATTTTGAAGCCGAAAGACACGACAGTGAAATGCTAATTGCGTGCCTGGCTGATAATAAGTGTCAGCTGCACAGAGTTCTACTTCAAATTTAATAACGGACACCTGCAAGATTAGCACAGACGCTCCACAACACTGGTGGCCCATTTAGGAGGGAAATGATGTTGGTGCAACAGCTCTGAAAAGGCACCGGCTAGTTTTTAGTTCAGCTAAAGCTGTAACTCAGAGTAAAATTAAGGAGCCTGGCGCTAGTAATACGACAGAGGAGATGCTACCAATATCTATCGCTATAGGCAAAAAAGGCCAGTAGGCTACATGAGAGTATTCCAAAGAGGTGTTACCTTTGTGTTATGCTGATGTTATGCCAGTCGAACAAATTGCTTATACCAACATTTGTTCTGCATCAGGTTACTTTTCAGTGGTAATCATCTCATAATGAAACTTTTATGAGTGTTATAACCCAACAGTGACAAGCCCCTCGTTTCAGTGTATTTAATTTGGCGATGCAAATTGGATAGAGTGACTGCGCTATAGCTTACAAATTTGTCCTGAGCCTAAAGGCAATGATGGACATTCCTAATTAGTAATATTGATCATGATCTCAGATTATTTGGTCCTCTTGTAATTATTTGCTGTATTTGTTTGCATTTAAGCTCCTTGGGAAAAACACTGTTAACACCAGAGTCTGTCAGCATGAAGAAACAGAAATCTAAACCAGCCACGCTTAACCTCTTTTTAACTCACTGCTGCACTGTTAATCCCATGAGTTGAGTTCCCCAAACCTAACTCATCAAATATAAGGTAGAGAAGGATGCAGGAGAAGGATGCATGACTGGAACAGACAGGATGTTTTATGACTTACTGTTCTCAGAAACCTCCAGGATATAGCGTATGAGGGGACTGTTGCCATCAAAAGGCTTGGCCCAAGCCAGGTCGATGGCTCTTTTTTCAGATTTGCTCAGCACGGCTGTAGGGTTCTCTGGGGCATGGGGCAACTGTCTGCAGGGAACAGCAGGACAAGAGTGGTAAATAAAAGAATCTCTCTATTACAGCAAACAAGCTGTGGAGCCAAGGGAGTTAGTGAACATTTCGTTTTTCTCTGAAGATCGCTTGTACAGATCTAAAGTAAAGCAGAATCTTTTGTAAGAGAGAGATCAGTTAGACAGGTGATGAAATGTGGCGAGACGAGACAGCAAAGATGGTTCCTTGTCAAGATGGACACGCAGGCAAACAAAACGAGATGGATATCACCGGAGGGAGGAAAGGAATTGAAAGGCATAAGGAGACAGATAGAAAGAAAATACACAGGGAGACATGAATAAATGAGGCCAAAGTAGAGGATCATTAATTCATTCAGCCATAAATTCAGATAAGCACAGACAGATTGATAGATAAACCTTATAGCAATGAATTGATATAGACAGTAACTCAGTCAAAAGGCAGGCAGCCAACGAGACGGCCGATAGCACGATAAACAAAGACAGAAACAATCAGTCAGTCAGTCTGGCAAACAGAAAGTTTGATGTCACATTCATATTCGATTCACTCTTGCTGCTGTGGCTCTCTGTGTGCCAAAGTATAACAGTAGGAGGCAAAGTTATGTGGAAGCAAGGGATTTGAGAATAAAAACAGAACCGCTCGTGTACGTATGTGTAGTATTGGAGATAGGGAATGGAGGCGGAGGTCCCCTGGGGCTGGAAGTGTGTCAGGTGAGAATGAGGACAGGGGAGGTGAGAAAGAACAGGCGTCACTTAAGTGAAAATGAGTCAGTGGTGTCAATAGGAACCGACAGAATAGCAGTGGAAAGCTGATGGTGGTAAGCACTCATGTGTCTGGTGCTTGCACGCGTGTATGCGTGTAAATGTCTGTGCTGCGCCTGTGTGTGTGTTGTCTCTCTACAAAGAACATGTTGCTTCCTGTGTTTTACATTGGAGAACATTGGAGAAACAAAAGGGTGAGAGAAAAAAGGAAGGCCGGTAAATAGAAAGTCGCACGATGGTGATGGAGACTGACGGGAGGAGGGGTTGTTACCTGACACGGAGGTGCGCGCTGCGGGAGTCGTTTCCTCCAACAGAGGTCACTCTGCATGTGTAGGTGCCTATGTCACCTGACCAGGTTTGGGAGATATGAAGCGTACCGTCTGCATCTAGCTGCATGCGGGGGATGGACTGAACGTTTACGACTGAGCCCTCTTTTTCCCAGACATGCCTGGAATACAAAGACTTCAGTCAGCTGGCTTGTTAAATGTCATTAACGTCATCATCATCTGCTGCATCCATTCCTTCGACTGTGTCAGTCAATCAATTTAAACACATTTTAAAAAGGGAAACTGTGGTGTTCATCAGCCTCTGTGTTTTTTCCACTATTACAATTAGTCACAATATAGCATTACTCACCACCTGCACGTCAATTGCAAATACTCATACTGCATTTTAAGCACATTCTTTACACTTTATTGCTCAATTAAATCCATTAAATTATCTGTCAAAAGTCTTTTCTAGCATATTTCCAGAAGCTAACATTGAATAATTTAATTGCCACCCGCTGCAGAGTGGAACTTACCACGTACACATATATGTATGTCACCTTCAGATTGCAGGTTAACTCTTTTTGACAGTAAAGCAAAGAGTCAACTGAGGTTTTGGTTTTCTTTTATTCTACCACAATCCAAGAAAAACATGTCATTAGTGTGGTTTTTCATCTTCCTCTCCCCTGTCTCTTCAAACTCACTGTCACAGGTGCCCTGCATATCATCGCGGCTGATGGGTGCATATCAAACAACTGATTCACGTTCATCAAAACTGCACGGCACAAACGTGGCTTCAAATGCAGCTTTCTCCTCTGAGCAGAAAGGGACAGAACGGTCTATTGATCGCTACCGATGTCAGCTACATGCTTGGAGTTCACTAAATTTTCTGTGGAAGAGTTGTTTGTTGCGCTGCTTTGGGCAGCAGCTGTAAAGTATTGTGCGAGAGACTCTTTATGTAAAGAAATATGTATATGCTGGTGGCTGACAAACATGGTTAACAGGCGTAGGTGCATGTCTAGGTCACAGGTTTCCTCTCTGTAGTAATAGCAATTCAGTGCATGTATTTATTTATTTTTGTGCGACCCTTAACCCTTCAATATGGCAGAATTGTAGTGGCGAAAATAAGATAATAAGGGCACTAAATGATATACACAACCAAGCTGAGGATGAAGCTTCTTTATTGGCAGATCTAAAAACAAAAGGCTCAACTGCATAGCTCTATTAGGTATTTAACATGTAAGAAATACATAAAAATTATTATATTCCCATTAATCTATTTAAATCTTCTCTTCACCATGGCTCAGTCCCTTAGAAGTGATCCAGATAGTGGTGCAAAGCTTCTAAACAGGTCCTTCTAACTAGCCTTGACTTTTCTTTTTTTTTTTTTAAACGCTAAATCGCAATCAAATTGAGAAGTCAAGTTAAGATTCCTCTGCATGGTCAGGCACCCACATTCATTAGTAAAGGTCCCTGGGGTCTCTGTGGTCTTCTGATCAGTGTGTGTTGGTCGAATCTTTCTCCTGGCGTAAACTAAAAAAGATTCTGTGGCTTTTGAGGATGTGGCTCCTACATTATGAAAGTCGGTTTTTTGATCTGTGGACACCGTGGGCATGGGCACATTTAAAGCTTAGGGCGAGCAAAATTTCAGATTTGTTGTTGTTATTTTTGATTTTTTTTTTAATAAAAAAAAGAAAGGTTCTTCCAAAATGTTATATCCTACTAAGTATGTTTTTTTATTTTTTTATTTTGCCCAAAACAATGAAAACTGCATCTGTGACACACACTATGCACACACTGACGTGCCCTAGATGAACAATTGTACACACGGACAAGTCTAGAGCTAAAAGGAAAACTATTATAACCACCATAAAAGGTATGAAGAATAAAGAAATATAATATTGGCTAAAAGAAACACAACTGTGGCAGCAAAAGTCTGAAGGAAACGCTGGCTGCAAACTGTGAGTGTGTAAAGTAATAGGGTTACCAATCAACGCCCCATCATTAAGGCATGGGTAGAGCTTACTCTAATTAAATTAGTGGGTTGCTTAGATGTATTCTTGTGTCAGCTGAGACAATTTCAGGTATTTTCTCTCAGCTGCAAACCTGACAGCTCGTATAACTGTTTCAGGAGCAAATAAAGAGAAAATAGAAATAATTCAAACCTTGCCTACAAGGTAATGTCTTAGGGTAAGGTCCCTATACAAATGCCTACAGTACACTGAACTGGCTTTGAAACTGTTTTCTGCCAGGAGGAAAAAAAATGAATCAAGGAATGAAGCTCCCTCTGCTACGAATCCGTATCTCTCACAGATATAAGACATGACGGCTTAGTTTGGGTAAAACTTATTCACCTTTCGTGGGACAGGTTAATCAGGAAGACAAACCGCACGACTTACTTCGCTTCTCTTCACTTTTTCTTTTGCTTGTTTGCATGCATTAGCTCCTTCCTGGTGTTGCTTGCTTTCAGTATTTGACTTTTCACTACTGGATTTGCTGTGTTTTGCCCTTTTCATTAAAAACAAAAGAAAAAGAAAAAAAAGGGAACAACTCACTTTTGATTTGTTTAACCTGCCTTTTTCTATATTAGGCTCCCTTTTTGAGTGACAGTATCTATTGCTTTCAGGCAACATCAGTTTTACTAATAGCCTGTATAAATTATTGTATATAAATATGCATTGCGCCTTAATAAATCTGTGTTTCTAAATGGACCCTTACCTGACTGTCACACTTGGGTCGTGTGTGACTCCACAGTTCATAATGGCTTTAGTTCCTTTGATAACACTCTGGTCCTGTGGGGGGGTGGTAATCCGGGTACGAGCTGTGGACACAAAATAAAGAAGAAAAGAAAGAGAGATGGAGAAAAAGATGAAGGAAGTGAAAGAAGAGAAAACAGCCTACAAAATGTCTTTCTTCAGAAGAACAATAGCAAAAAAAAATGAATTTCAGAAAACTCATTTCATTCGAAATGACTTGCTCCTGGTTTGTATTTTGTCTTTTGATGGCTGCTTGAAGAAAGCACCAAAATGATGACTCCAGACTTGCACAGAAGAATGCTTTTGTATTTAGCAATTGAGCATTCCTTTGTTATTATACAGCACAACCTTGTTTCCTGCTAAACACATGTCTCTCAGTAAACCTGCACTACTCTTTCATTTCCTGTTTTTATCACAAAATAAGGACTTTTTCAGCACATTACATCAGGTATATGTGTTTTTAAAAGCCCACTTACCCCAAACAACAAGGTCAGCAGATGCCTCGTCAATGCCCCTGGAGTTGCTTGCCATGCAAGTGTAGGTCCCGGCATCAGAGATGTGTGAAGGGGAGATGAGCAAGCTGCCAGATTCGAGCAGGGTGAACCGGGGCAGCTGGACTGAACCGCTGGCTAACACGCGCTCACCTGACATATGGGAACAGGCAGAAGTGGTAGGCAGAGAGAAAAGGGTCGCACAGAATAGAAGGGAAAAAAATAGCACATAAAAATAGAGCAAAGCAGATTGTCAAAAACAAGGACGGTGCTTCCCTGATCTGCCATTGGAATGCAAACACAAAAACCTGGCAAAAGGTAAATCCCAGTAAAGGAATCAAATCAGGCTTTATTTGTTAAGCCACAGCAAACTGTGGTCCTAATGTTTTAGAGATAACAGACATCACAATCCCTAGTGGTGTGTGTATGTGTGTAACAGAGACCTTTTTGCCAGGTGATAGCTGGTCTTGGAGCTCCAGAGGTCTCACAGTGCAGAATGACTGACATCCCGTCGATCACAGTGCTATCAGAGGGTCCGGCTGTGATATTCGGGGCAATGCCTGAGGGTAGACAAACACACACCGAATAAAGGAAGCTCAGTACAGTAACGAGAGATGGTAAGAGGGTTATAGAGGTGAGAGAATAACTGTCTGTGGCAAAGCCCCACTTCAAACGTATTTCTTGTAAGCACCAGCCTGCTGCAGTGTTTAGTCGATGCTTTGTCCCACTAATTCCAAATGGATTGACACAGGCTTCACCTCGGTGCCATAACTGTTTGCTGCCGGTCTATTTTTTGCACCCGCAGAGATAGCGGATATGAAAGGAAGGAAAAGAAAATGAACGGAGAAGAAGTATAGACAGAAAAAGAAGGCAATTTGTAGATAACTAAAATCCGCATTTATGATATGCAATAAATCAAAGCTTTTATAGGATGACAGAAAACTGTATCACTCCCAGAGGAAAGGAGGAGTAGGGAGTTGTCATAGGTGCGCTGCTAATCTCAGGACACAGGGAGTAGGGCTGAAGGAGAAGTACAAACATGATTGTGTTGACAAAAAGGAAGACGATAAGATGAGATCATAGAAGGAGGGGAGAGAAGAAGAGGAGAGAAAAACAGGGATGGAAGGGGTGATTTAGCGAGACAGAATATTATGAATTCTGATAATGCGGTGCGGCATGGAGTGAAGGCAGCAGGAACTGAGACAAAGTGAAGAAAATTAGATGTCAGAAACTTGCCAAACAGATGCACAGTGAGAGTAAAATTAGCAGTTATTTTCAAATGCCAACAGTGGCAGAAGCGCAGGGGAAAAAAAAAAAAGACTTACAAATTCCCATCATTTAGGTGATTACAGTTTAGCAGCAAATGTGATTTATGTTTCGCCTTTCCATAGTAATGTAAACTTAATCACTGTTGGCCTAATTGTTACTTTATATAGGGAAGCTTACATAGTTATTAATTCCCCTTTTGCAATATTGTCAACTGACAGCGTCGCCGCAATCACAACTCTGCTGTCAGACGTAGTGTATATCTGAAGTGTTTTTCTCCACTGCCTAGGTATCGGAGTTCTTAGAACGAGACAAAAATGCCACTACTACAGAAAAAAAGCTGCATTTCTGTGGTTTTTTTTTCCCCGTGTAACCAAAGTTTTGTTTGTGGTTTTCAAGCAACCAGTTTTCATCTATATTTCATGTCCCAAGTTGAGTGTTTCTTGCAGTGCTTACAGTAAGTCAGGTTCTTGTGTGATGAGAATTAGTTCATTTTCCAGAACCAAGAGTGCAGCAGTTTGTTTAACAGACTGTCACTTTTTTATTTTTATTTTGACTTTTATTCACTCAGTGTAGGGCCCTTGAGCGCGCACGCTCTTTTACAGCAAATCCCTGCTTCACTTTTTGTACTGCTTTTGCATTTGTCCTGGGAGAATGGCCATTACTAGCCCAGTCATACACAGCTGACCGCTTTGTTTGGTACCATGATGTCATTTTCTTTTTTTAATGAAATTGTCTGTTTTGGAAAATGAAGACTTAACTTGGCTTTATAATCACTAATTTTGTTGTTTTTACTTGAATTGCAGCGAGTAAATCCATACATCCATTTGTAGATATCGATAAAGTATAACAAAAATAAGATTTGTTTTATCCTGTCAATACAGTTGCCATTATAACTAAGCAAGGCATAAGTCACCCCCCACCCCCGCTTTCAGTATTCTGAAATGATTCCATTTTTAAAATACTACACTTAGACATTTCTAAAGCTGAAGCTTAGCAGAACTGCATGAATATTTGCATTTCAGTAAAAACAAGTTAATGTTTAGCTCAAATTCTGCACTTTAGAACATGTTTAATAGTGGCAATTATCTGGGCGAAATAATTCCTTGAAAAGCTGCTGGAGCACTTACTTGTAACAGCCAGGTATGTGTTGGTCTGAACTTCTCCGGCTGAATTTCGGGCAAAGCACTGGAACATGCCGGTGTCATCAGGAAGTAGGCCGTTGACCTGGAGGCTGCCTCCCACCAACACCCTATACCTGGGTGTCCTCACTGGGTCGATAGGCAAAGCATCCTTGTACCACACAATGTCTGGCTGGGGCACTCCTGCAGAGGGCAGGTGAGTGTAAGTTTGGGGTTCAGTTCAAACACTTCTCCTCTGACAGGGTTTACTTTACATTCTCTTATTGTAATACCAGCAAGCTCTCACCCCGTGCCTGACAGGGAATGTCAACCACCTTCTCCATCTCAGCTGTGATGTGTTTCTCCGGTTCCTTTATAAACTGTGGTGGCTCTGAAACAGCAGAAACATTAGTGAAACATTAACAAAATAATTAAAAAAAAATATTGTGGCGGGGTGTGGTCCCTGGCGCGGCTGCAAGGGAGGAGTGTGGCAGTGAGCTCGATGGGCGGGGCTCAACAGGTGCTGGATGTCAGGGGCTGATGGACTGTGCTTATCTGTTTCAGTGAGAAGGAGAAGGGGGTGGCGGTACGGAGGAGTCGGGAGTGCCGTCACTGACAGAAGAAGCAATCGTCCGTGTGTGTACGTGTCTGTACATGTGGGTGTGTGTATATGAAAATAAAAGTCATTAAGAGCAATGTCCGTGTGCATGTCGTGGAGGGTCCGGACGCTTCACAAATATATATATATATAAAACAACGCGAGCCTAAAGAAGAAGTTATTTTTGCATTTAAATGTATCGAATTTTGGGCCAAATATTTGATAACGCAGCAGAACATGATGAAGCTAGTTTGATTATAGAAGTGAGTAATTGGTATTCTGTAATGGTTAGGCTATCCTTCAAACTTATAGGGAGAGGTAGAGGAAAGGCTCAGTTAGCAGTATCATGGAAAAAGCCCCCCCCCTTCCACCTTGTACTTTGAATCACATCATAACCCTGAAAACATCAAAGTGTTTCAGTCAGATGGAATAAAAGTGACTCAAGCAATGCTATTAAACCATTTCTTGAGGCCAACCATTAGTTTTCTCCCTTTTAAATCAATAACACTTTCCCCTTACTGCCTCACAACTTCACAGTCATGCTTTTACCACATTTATGTAGTGAGACTGAATATTTGCATCAAGCTCACACAGTCACTCTTGCAAAAATTTGCCAACCTTGATACTAAAGTTTACTTCCACATATGTGACTGATGTGGGTCACGACATGTCGACTTTGTTTTTTTTTATTCAGTTTGCCATGCTGATATGAAAGTACTGAAAATATTAGTCTGTTCTTTAACTTGAGCATAATAACAACGACAAAAAAAGAAGTTATAAACACCTAAAAACTATGTTAAACCTTAAGGCCAACAGGCAACGAATAGAAATCCAAACATTATGGTAATGTGCTCCAAATACTGAAGTTGTATAAAATACAAAAGCAAAGACGCTGATATCAAATAACAAACAAAGCATGACAGAGAAGAATGACAAACTTATCTTGACTTTGAAGCAGCAAGGAGAGAGCATTTCCTTAATATGTATGCTTTCACTCTTATGTGTTTCTGGCTCAGGCAGCACTGAACACTAAAAACTCAAATAGTATTTGTGATGCAGTGTCTGAGTAAACCTACGAGGTAATCGATCATGAGCTCTCAAAGTGCTACCTGCGGGCCAGTGGTGCCCCACGGAAATATTTTATGTGGCCAGCGGGTGTGAAAAGGAAAGAATTCACGACTGTGGGTTTAGTTTCTCCGCAGTTCATGTTATGCGATGACAAAGTAGCGCTCAACGAGACCAAGATTTCTATTCAATTTTAAGCAGATCATTGCAAACTAAACCTGACAAATGCATCTGTTTAAAAAAA
>VVHJ01044448.1:1932-12829 GCA_015107715.1 Tylochromis polylepis | reverse complement strand
ATCTGCTTCTGCCGGTTTTCCATCCACAATCTCAAAAATCTCTTTGTGTGTGAGCATTTTATACAGCCAAGCCCCTGTTGTAAATCCTCCATGATGTGTAATGTTTGTGTATGCGCGTGCACGCCTTGCGTGCCCGTGTGAGCGTCCCTGTGTGTGCGTGGTTCCCGCCGGTACCATGAAGCGCCATGTCCCCTTAAACACAGCCCCTGGGGATTTTCCATTCACTCTTTGTTTTAGTTCACAGCTACAGATTTGGGGGAAGGGTCTCCTAATTTAATGGCACCTCTGCACCCAAGAATGTCTCTGCCTCCCATTTCTACTTCTCTAAGTGAACACTTCTACTTCTAAAGTGAACTACAAATATCTAATTCATTTCTAAATCCTAAAATGAGCTGCAAATATTCTCAATACTATAGGTCTTCCAAACCACTGACACATTCTCAGTCCTGGCATGCTGGTGCTTGATCAGAACTGCAGTCTTGTCACCCCTTTTAATTTTCTGGGATAAAGGAAATTGCTTTAGAATACCTTTGCATCATTGTAAAGCAAAGCAAATGTCAGGTCCGAGGGCTGAACCAAGCAAATGGACTCAATAGCAGATCACACACGGAGGCACGAGTGAGCGTGAATTCACAAGATTTTATTTACAAACAGAGTAATAGTAAAGATGACTCGACTGTGAGCTATGAACTAAGTGATAATGTAACCTATGAAATAAAAATGGAATTCTATGAGCAAAATGTCACAAAACAATGTGAAGCACTAGAATAACTCAAACTCTGAGACGAAAGGGAAAAAGGGGTTTTCAGTCCAGGGAGCGGAACTGGGAGTCTCTGAATCACTGAAACGAGAGGTGGAAAGCTGCCGAGGAAAACCAGCATCCAGTGAGGGTGAGTTTATCAGAAGGAGTGTGTGGAGATTGACAAGATGACTGCGAGCAGAGAAACACAAGGTTAAGGGCAAATATCACTATGAATCATTCTTCTCATTAACTGTGATGGCCTGCACTAACTGAGGTTAGCTGAAGACTGAAGAGTAGTGGTGAGCGCTGGTCATAAATACTGGCAGCTCAATTGCCAACAGATGTGGAACACGCAGGAGTGCCGTGACTCCGCCCAGAGGTGGAACCTGCAACTCTGTGGAAAAACCCTGCACTCACCCAGACCATGACAGCAAACAACAGAAACCTGCAGAAGGTAATGTTTGAGGTGGGGTGAGGGGAAATAATCACCTCAGGTAATGGTCCTGTCTACCTTTCTGTTCACACTGACTTTTTCTGAAAAAAACAAAACACACACACACACGAGCAAAACTGGCACAAATATAATGATGTGTCTACTACCCTGCCTTCTAATCACTAGCATGACTGCCAAATGACCATACAAACTTATGACAGTATTCACTACATTTCATACCATTTTTATCTTAATACTCATATATGATTGTATCCAGAATAACAGAGAAAAAAGAAAGGCTGCACTTCAGCTAAACATCGTGGCCCTGCTCAAGTTTGAAATGAGCCATTACAGAAGCAGTCAGATGTCACCAGAAATCAAGAAAATAACTCAATATATTTTAAGTTGATTATGTATGCAATGATATTAAATGAGAATGTAAGTACTGAAACTCATCTAAGCATAATATTCAACAGAGCCCTGACTGAACCTTGAACCTGAGCTTCCTGCACATGTGGTCGTATTGACCGCATGTTAAATAGCCTGTGTAATGAATGGAGTTTAATCATGACCCATGGCCATAATGGTAGTGATGGCTTAAGATTGTGTTCTTATTAGTCAAAATTAACTAAAGTGAAAAGGGAAATGTCTATCAGTCACTTGGGAACCAAGGTTTCATATAATATATGTTATTCATTCTTTAAGTATTGCCTTTCCATATGAATCTAATATCTAACCACTCTTAGTACTAAGCTATAAGGGGAAATACACCATCTAATTTCTATATTACATTCCATTACTTTACCTATACTGCTCCTTTCTTAGGAAGGTATTTTCAGCTCATACGTATATGTTTCATTCTTGCACTCCCATCGTATTAGATGTCATTGCATATGCTGAGCAAGTCCTTGCTCATTCAGTCTGCATGATGATGCTTTTATGATACAGGCTTGTAAACCTTGGCACAAATTGGCCATATACCAGCCTTCAAAGGGAATACATTAATCAATTTCCATTGGCTTTGAAATGCTGGTTCTACGTTTGAATTCTGTGGGTGCTCACAGACTGAACTTTTTTTCTTAAATATCAAAAGAAATGGTTGTCCTCAAAAAGAACATACACTCTAATGCCATTCTCTTTCTTCTTTCCTTTTTATCCTCATTGTGTATCTTTTATTTTATCGCAGTTGAATAAAGTCAGCATTTTTTTCTTAGCTCTGAACTGTAGTATACATGTCATAATATATGAATAAACTGTATCCTCTTCAAACATATTGCAGCTTATTGCATGGAGGTTATTATACATAGTGTTTGTACAGAAGTGCTTGAGGCCCCAGGCCAGTAGGCGACCCTTGAGGGCTGGCAAACTTGACAGCGCGCAACGTTTAACAGTCCGAGAGGTTGACCTCTCTAATGTGGCCCCACCTGACCCCACTCCACCCACTGCAAGTGCTTTTTATTTTGATGTTCTGTTTACTTAAAATAAAGGGGCTTTATCCTTCTGGGATGGAAAAATGGAAAAGAGGGGAAAAAAGCAAGGTGGTAGAGACTGGAGCAGATAAAAACAACTTCCAATGCTAAATAATGTAACTTCCACAAGCATTACATTATTTCTTTTGTTTACATTGACCTTTAACATTACCTAGCTAAGCTAGCAGAGCAACAAGGTATGTTCATCTCTGTTGGATGTCATGTAAACAATCGTTCTGTACAATACAATAATTATAATTCTACAACTGTTTATAACTTGTATGGTTCATATCTATATATAGTTTCATTTTTCTGTATAGTTTAGTTTCATTTATATCCTGTTCATAGCCTGCACATAGCTTGTACACTCACTACAGCCTGTACATACTTATAGTTATAGCATAACATACCTTCATACCGTGTACATTATAACATACCCATAATAGACCCATATTTTGTACCCTCATACCTATAATAGACCCCTTTCTGTAATATATCTATATATCTATATTATTGCTAATATATATTTTGTAATATATCTATATTATGGCTAAAGCACTTTCTGGATGGATGTAAACTGCATTTCGTTACCTTGTGCTTGTGACATGCGCAATGACAATAAAGTTGAATTCTATTCTATTCTAAAGTGAAAGCTTTTTAATTTAATTTAATATTTATTTAATTATTTTTATTTAATTTTATTTCCATTTTAAGTATCTTATTTTTCTCTCAGAAAAATTGCTTAGTTTTTCAGCACCAGCAGCAAAGAAAAGGCTCAGGTGCCCCATATAAATGCTGATACTACTACCTACCTACTTCACTATTTCACTTTGCAGTGCACATACAGGCATACTAAATATGCCTTGTTACATGATATGTCAGTTCCTATTATTATTGATTTAGTTTGTTGTTTATAACATATTGGTGATAAACTGTGGTTGGAGGAGGTCCCAGTGAATTTTTGCTTAGGGCCCCCAACAGATTGTAGAATCATTCCTGTTTATGTGGAGACATTTGGAGAATAAATCCTCATAATGGCCAAAGTATATCTAAAGTGTTTGAGTTGATTTATTGCAAACTAATCAGTAAAAAAATGTAACAAACAAACTTCTAGCGAAGTATATTAAACTTGGATCAGTAGACAGAAAAAGGAGTCCCCCATGTCTGCAGTGTGCAATAAGATGTTGTCCTACTAAGATGTCTGACATTTTTTGATATATCCACTCTATAATTTCATGCTGTGTCCATGCTGTGTTTACAGTTTGTTGAATTAACTGACGCAAACTTAAAATGGGGAACTTCACAAGTTGCTTTTTTCTTTTTTTAATTTCTCATTTGTTACTAGAGTGAGTTTTTTATTCTGATGGTGATCAAATTTCACTCACTTTCATTTAGCTTGCTTGATAACAGCGTCAACAAAGAAATTACATGAGACAATTTTCATTATCCTCTCAAATGTTACATAAAAAGACTAACAGCTGTCACATTATTATACACTAGGACCTATTGAGTGTAGGACAAAGGCTAATGGCTGAATTGTTAATATTGTCTTAGGGCATGACCACATGATTTACGTCTTGACTGTGATGTCCCTAAAACAAATTCTGAAGACTTCTTAATAAAAGATTTGTGCTTGCAGCCTCAAACTTTAGTCCTTCTGTCAGGGCAAACAAGGCAAATGGTGCTTGTCTAGAGAAATCTAAAAAAATAGATGTCAACATACCAAAGAAAAGTGATCTCTCTCCTTTTGCATCTATTCTTTAAATCTCTGCTGCTTGCAGCAGCAATTGACAGTTGTCTCTGGAAGCAGGATTAACTCTGATAACAGAGCCACTGATGGAGTGGATGCTCTCATGGGCATGTCCGTGTCCCATTTCTAATAGCTTTAGCTCATCAAACAGAAAGGCAAGCAGTTCTTTCTGGTTATTTGCACATAATCGGCTATTCTTTTATCAGAGGCTAGTATATTAGACAAGTTGCTGGTGGGTCTGCATTAGGGATGGGAATCAAGAACCGGTTCCCAGTAGTCCAATTCCTTGGAATCATTAGTCTGTCTGCCTATTGATCCCGATTATCAGTTCTTGCACTTTCGCTATGATCAGCTGTTTTCAGTTCATGTGTTGGAGGAGGAAAACAGTTTACAGCGTTGATTTGGACATTACTTTTATTTTTAATTGCACAAAACAATGAGAGCGTGATGGTAAAGTGGAGACTGATCCAGGACAGAAACAACTGCATCATACTCTTAACACAACTTCGGCTCTTCGCAAGCACCTGCACAGACAACATGCTAAAATGCTGAGCCGTCGTTTGTGGTGAAGCCAGCCGCTACTGAACTTTAACAGATAACAAACTGATGAGCAGTCAGGCTCCAACCTCCATTTCTACCTGTTCATGTTTCTACAGAAAAATCACTGTGACGATCGCTTGTGTCTTTGTGCTGGTTTTCATCTTTGATTTGTGCTGTCAGCTTTGTGTTCATACTAAGAGGAAGATCACATGTGTCTTTATTAGGGATTTGTGTTGGTGTGTGGGGCTGTAGCCTATAGGTGTCACGATCCTGGGTCTTTTGACCCAGTGTTTTGAGTTTATACTTGTATATTGATGTTTATGGTTATGCTTTTAGTTATTAGGTTTTCTAAGTTCATTTCCATTTGTGCTTTGGTTGCTTTGTTGTAGTTTGTTATTTTGCAGTTTCCCTTGTGTCTTCCACCCCTGTGTTTAGTCTCCCTCTCCCTTCATGTGTCTCATGTCTGCGTGTCTTATGTTGTCAAGTTCATGTTATGTCTTCATCTCATTATGTTTCCTGTTTTATTTTGAAAGTCTTGTGTTCTACACTCAATGTGTTTAGCTTTACATTTCCCTTGTGGCGTCCTTATGTTTATTTGTGTCAGCTGTTCCCTCATGTGTGTCCACTTCCCCTGATTACCTCCTGTGTATTTGGTCTGTGTGTTTTCAGTCATTCCTTGTCAGGTCGTCTGTCATGTTCCATGCCATGTTTCATGTCCCAGGTATTCATGTTCAATTCTAGTTTACCCAGTTTAGGTTAATGTTTAGTTTCTTATTGGTTCGCCTTGCCCTTTGTTTGCATTTATTTTCCCAGCTCTCATAAACAGTGCATTTTCAGTTAAGGTTAAGTTTTGGCTCTTCACGTGTCTGCGTTTGGGTCTACCGTTTCACTACGTACAGTCTGCTTCTCTGCCAGACTGTGACAATAGGTTTATATTGTTAATTGGTAATTATGTGTGTTTCAGATCATTTTACAGAGTAACACAAAAGTAACATAACAAGTAGTATAACAACTGTCTTTCTCCTGTGTGTAAGTAAGCACTACATTACGTTTAAGAAAAGTGTTCTCTGTAATATGTGTAATAAATTTTTTACTTTTTTGAGTAACGACCCCAACGTTGATCACAACAAGGAGGGGAAATACCTCCAACATCCACAAACATTTGACCACTCAGCATGTAATTACTTTGCATGAATGTAATGTCTTTGATGTGCTGCTTAGAGATGGTGGTGACAATGAGCCAATGAGAATCAATAAGGAATTGAATCGGAATTCCTAAATTCTTATCAATTCCCATCCCTAGTCTGCATTCACTGCTATGAGATCCATTGCCATCTGTGCTTTGTGCAGAAACAGCTAGCATTAGCAAGTATTAGCAAGTACTTTAATCTAGTATGTTGTTTACTTTGGATTTTAGCTCTGATAACCAATCTCATATTTCCTGCTGACAAAAGAAGGTCATTAAAATTAAACATTATCTCTTTATGAAATTGCTGTGTGTGACAAAGAGGGTGTGTTTTCAGCCAAGCCATCAAACATCACTCTTTCTGTTGTTTCTGTTGCATTTATATATTTTGGTTTCTGACAAGTGGCATTTGACTAAATGGTTGATGTCTGCTAACCGCTTGATGCCAGGAATTACTTTTTTTCTGTGATGTGAGAATTAAGAAGATTCCTGAATTTGAGATTGATGCTTACAGTAGAACCATTTAGCCCTTACCAAACTCAGCAGTGCCTTTGAGGAAAAAAAATAATAAAATATAATGTTTCTCTCCCCCTTTTTTAAAAATTCTAACTCAGAAGAGGCATGCAGTTTGGCATGCACATGCGTTGGCATCTCTCTGTGGAGCAGACACATATAAATCCTTTTACACGCAATGCTGCCAAACTACCCTGTAGGCAGGCTTTGCATTTGAAATGTACAATTAGTTATCCCTGTTTGGTTTGAATGCAACATTTCTGAAACAACAAGCCTGGGGCAGCACAGGGAGAATGGCAGCAACGACCTCATACATTGTACCTTGTTGTTGTCCTTGTTTATCTTGGTCTCTGTCTTGCTCTCCCCTTTCATTCTTATTTCTCTCTGTCTTGTGTCCTGAGGCGAACTGAGTCGTCACCTAGAGTGAGGATGAGGTTTGGCTGCGGTTATGTCTTCATGGGGGCTTCATTCACTGCAGTGTGTTTTGGCAGGAGCATAAAAATACTGCCTGAATTTCTTGGTCAGGGTTGAGGAAGTAGATGGGATAAACTGAGGTGCTTCATCTAATCAGCAGGGCCAGCAGTGTGCAGTAAAGCCAGCTGCTGGCCAGAAGCAGGTGGGGGCAGAAATCTGCTTGTACTACCTGCTTCTAGCACTGACCCCTAGCGTGCCCCCATGCTGTGCCTAATCTACAAAGGCATTAATACAGGCAGAGTTGGCTCACAACAAGGCTGTTAGTAAGATTAAAAAGCCTCCCATAAGTGTTCTGTTGGCAAATAGAGAGCTTTAATTGTGTATTCCCCACGAAGGATTAAAGTGAAGATCAACATGCTAAAAGACTATGTTAAAGGAATGCAATTTTAGTCTTGTGTTTTTGTTCCATTTTTTTTATTTCTGACTTTCCATTTTCTACATCCTCCTACAAGGCCTGAATGATTCTGGAACAACTTAATAGCAGTGAATGATGCATGGAAATTCCCCACAGTACCATGTTTGACAACATGTTTTCTGCCAAAACACAGTATTTTACATCAAGGCCAAAAGAGGCTTGATGGTGAGGTCTAACAGAGCCACCTACACATTTTAAAAAAGAAGCACAAATTGCAAACACCATTGTTTGTGAGAAGCTAAAGCTTAGCTGATGAATTAAAGGAAATTATATGAATGGACCTAAGCATCCTATGATGTCATCCAAGCCTAAAATAACACAACTCTTTGAAAATTATGCCTCGCCTCTTTTTCTACACTAAAAACAAACATGTTATGTTAGCAATCTAATGTCAAATGCATATTCACTTTTCTCAAAATTGCTCAGCGAGTTGTGAGAAATCATATATGCAGTGCTTAGCAAATTTATTAGACTCAATGCAAGGTTTATGCCACAGCTGCCCTAAATGAGCAGTAGTAGTAATTGACAAAATTTTTATATTTTTTGTGATGGTTAATCCGCCAGCATGTGTAAACACTTTAATCAAAATTATATTTTTAATGCTAAACTATTATTATTTTTGCCATGAACTTTAAAATTTTACTGCTTTCCAAAAAAAGGAGAAAACAAATGTTAAGAAGATTACTGTTTTGATTAAGATGCAAAATTTATAGTTATTTACAGTTATCCGCCTAAACAGGAAAATTTGTTTTAGATGCTGAATGTCATGCTTAATGAACACTGATTGATGAATGATTTCTGACTAATTAATGATTAATTTCGGACTTTTCAGAAGAGGTCCAGTGTGTCGGCTCAAAGTGGGTCTAAAAATGTGAATTCAGTTTGTCATTTGCCTAATAAATCACTATATAATTTTTAGTTCTAAAATAAGTTTGTGAGATTTCTAAAATATTTGCCTTTTCTTATTTTTGTGACACGTGGTCTAATAAATTGTTAAGCATTGTACATATTTAAATTTCTTTAATTATGTTCCTCATATTCAAATGGAAATCAAAAAGTTTCTGAACTCTGGCCTGCAAAAGCAAAAAAGATCAGATTATGTAAATGTGAATTAGCTCAAGTTTATCTGCTTTTTTCTGGGCTATTCTTATTAGTGGGATGCAAGAAATTGTGCATTAAAAAACTGTGGTCACACCAACACAATTGTAAGTAGAATTTCTTTATGTGGTCCTTTACAAGAAGTCTAGTGGAGGCAACCTAAACAAATTAGGTGGCACATTCTAACAAGTGAAATCTCCCCTGGTCTTCAGCCTGGACTGAGGTACCACCAGAAAGCTTTGATCAGCAGCCCTCAGAGACCTGCTTGTTACACATGGATATAAAAGTTCACTAATACAGAGAGCCATCTGACCACTCAGAGCTTGGAAGGCAATTATCAAAGCTTTAAATTTAACCTTAAATTTAAAGGGGAGCAACTGTAAAGAGAACAGAATCAGTGTCACATGAGACCTTTGAGAGGACCAGGTGAGAAGCCTTGCAGCATTCTGGCCCATTTGTTGGCAATCCAGGGACAATTTAGTGCACATTAATAATACTAAACGAGTTGTGATTATATAAAACCATGATGATCATTTTTATATCACATTGACCCCAACCCACCCTGTTCTCCAGATTCTGCTCCTTGCAATTTTGTGCTTTTACCTAAAAATAATAACAATAAATGATAACAATACCTTTGTTGTCATTGCAGATGTGCAACAAAACTGGATACAGTGGCTTTTCATCATCAGTGGGTAAGTGGGACTTTCACACAGGGGTGGGAGCAGCTAAAAAAAAAAAAAAACACCTTCTAAACTAGTGGCTTTTTATGCGAGGGTTTCCAAACATTTCTATTCCCTTATTTTCTGTCTGTTACAAAGATGAATGTTCATATTAAACATGGCCAAAGTCTCAAATAAAGGGGTTAGTATGCTACTAACATGTGTGATACAAAAGCTCAGGCTTTAAACATCTCCAAACAATCACTTTCGTAGTTTTCCTACTCTGTATGTGTCTCCTCTAATCTGTATGTTGTCAGTGAGGGCAAATATCTCCAATATGATGATCATGGGCACACACAGCTCTGACTCTGCCAGAAAAGCCCACTTACTTACTAACAGCTAATTTCATTTCAAGTTTATACATGATTTATCAGTTGACAATAAAGTTACACATTTACAGATCATAAGCTAACACAAACCACTGTGAGGTGTCAGGATTTAAAAATGAACAAAGATTCTGCCACACAAATATGAAAGCTATTTTCACCTGCTCATACATTAACTGCTAATGTGTTCATATTTTTATACTCCTGTAGCGTAGAGTGTCTAAATAGCACTGTCTAAAGATTACTGTGCAATTTTTGCCATCTATTACATCCTAATACTACACTTCCTTCATCTTAAGTGACCTCAAATGGCTATAAAGTTTCATATTCTTTTTCATTCTTAGTTCACAGTACCATTGTATCGTGCCTCATTTTTAATGCCACTCACTGTACACACACACACACACACACACACACACACACACACACACACACACACACACACACACACACGGCAGTGTAGAGAGAGTAACCACTCATGCTTTGCCGGATTGACTGCATGCTTTCTGCTCACATTTCCTCAAGGATACTTAGCGTATTCATGGCCTCTTATCCCCATGGAAAAACCCATCAGGAAGGAAATGAAGCCAACTGGAGGGGTAGAGTAAAGAAATAGAAACAAGGACTATTTCCTTTATTTCTTATCAACAGGCGACAATGGGCAGAGTCAATGAGCAAATTCTAAACTGTTTTGCTTTTAGCAGCAATGGAGCTCTTCGGCACAGGTTCCAGTGTGTTTGGCTGACTTAGCAGCAGATATTAAACATTATTGAATGTTTCCAAAGACCCGGACTGGAGGGTTTTGGAATTTGATACAGCTGATGAAAGCGGCGCTGAAAAATTGGGATGGGAGGAAGGGGGTGGGTGGAAGGGGTGCTGCTTCAAATCTCTGGGCTGAAATGAATCTGGTTTTTATCAGGTCACCGAAGCATTTCCGTGACAATCAGAAAAATAACAAAAAAAAGGCCTTGAACTGAAATCAAAAGCATCAAAGAGGATCACAGAGCCTCACCAAGAGCTGAACTTAAAAAAAAAAGAAATCATATAGCTAATATCCATGCGTGAAATGATCTCTTCAACCAAACAAAACGTACATTTCACTTATAGCTCAATACTACAGGGGAATATCTCTTTTAAATATTTTTAGTAAAAAAAAATAAAAAATTGCGTGTGTGTGTGTGCACGTGTGTGTGTGTGTGGGGTGGGGGGGGGGGGGGTGGGGGGATTGC